>JAMWET010006876.1:0-10409 GCA_024036415.1 Prochilodus magdalenae | reverse complement strand
TGAATTGGAATCACAGAATTGATCCCGAGCCACGTCACATTTTAGATTTCGGCAGCTTTGAATTAATCCCTCAAATCGAACCGGGTCAGTCGACACTTTGAAGCCGCCTACTTTAAAGCATTAATATCCGATACTGAGATTCGCTTATGCCGTTATAACCTTCAAAACGTTTTAGCGCGTTGGAATTAATCCTGTTGATCGGCTTTTTATTACAGTTGTTGCGCTGTTTTCCCACCGTCTCATGTGCCGATGTCAACTTATAAAGCGGGGGATTTCAAACGGAAATTTAATACAGATCAGAATCGCCCTTGACTTCCTACGTATAAACACCTTTTATTTGCTCTATGAAAGGTGAACTTGCCTTCATTTCACTTTACACAGCGCGGAAACTTCATATTTTAAATAAAACCAGCGCGTTGAACTCCTCTGACTTTATGCCGTTCCGCATTTCAATACTTACTGCAGTACAACTACATGATCGCATGGACCAGTACAACCCCCACATTTATAAGACCCACTATCTCTCGTGGGGGAACCGTGTCCAGGCATTCAAATACCTCATGGTGTTAAGATACGAATCCGATCGCTGCTTCGTCCGATGGTCTGCACTCCTCTTTTTCTTTTCAGGTTTTTTAGAATGGTTTCTGCCCCTTATTTGCCTCACTCACTAGCCTCCTCCGTCCTCGTCTAGACCGGTGAATTAATCACAGATCGATCCGCCATCGGGGCCCTTTTAGCTATCTGCATGTTCTCAGGCTCTCACCCCATTGGGATGCTACTTTAAATCCTCTGTTTAGGTGTCTTATCATCATGCCGTGGGGGTGCCTCTGGGGTGTAGCCGTCACGAAGACGTTCTGTTAGGTCTTCTCCACCATGCGGTACTAAGCCTTTTTGGTGGCGCCCCCCCGTCTCCCTTCTCTCGCTGGTACTCGGCAACTTAATACGATCTATCGTCAAACCTCACTGCAGACCATGACCCGCTACTGTCCCATTCTTGCTTCCCACTCATGACCGATACTGGTTAAGCGACCACCCACTGCATTCCTTTTGGTGCCTGTGGTTACTTGGTGGTTAATGCCATCGTCCGTTCGCTTGGTACCCGCGTTCTTTGTGCCATGTAGTCCTGGCCCTGGGATCCGTCCTGTTTCCCAGCGCGGGCTTCAATACCTAGCTGGTTGTGTGTCCATACGATCGCAGCCCGGGCAGCCCCAGTCCCCTTTAACCACGTCTGCTCCGCCAAACTTATAGTCCAGCATCTGGTGATCTGGCTGCGCACCGCCGTAACCATGCTTACGTCCTTGGGAGTTTGCCTCATGCTGCGGCGACCGTTTGAAGCGGGAATGTAATGCAGATCGTCGCCACAGTCATGCGCCAGCCACGTCACGTATGAGCGGGCGAAATTTATACTAGATCGATCGGCAGCTCCCTCAAGCCCCCATTCACGTTAGGTCGCATGCGCTTGCAGGAATTAAGACCGATCTAGTTCTGCCAAGGCAAGGTCCCCTTTGTGAAGCGACAGATTGATATCAAATCGGTCTGCTAGCCGGGACTCACTTTAGAGCGCGGAATGAATCAGATTGATCGCTCGGAGCCACGTCACGTTTGGTGGGCTCCGGGGAATTAAATACCGGATTCGACTGCAGACCCAGAGATAAACGGTCACTGTTTAGACCTAGCTCCGCGTGGGGAACTTATTAATACTACGCGTCCACCGAATACACGCCGGGCCAAGACGTCAACCTTTATATCGCGGAAATTAATACAGATCGCGTCGCAGCACAAGTCGAATGCGAGTGCACGTTTTAGAGCGGGAATTAATAACAGATCGATCCCCGCCAACGAAAACTCATCGATTTGCCTCCGTGCCGTGAGAATTCATGCAAGGTCCCCCTTTGAAGCGCGGATTAGAAGTTCTGTCGAGATCGATTCCCCGTCGCAGCCACGTCACATTTAGAGCGGGGAATTAAAACTGAACGAACGCGCAATGTCACATATGAAGCGCGGAATTAATACAGATCGATCGCAGCCACGTCACGTTTAGAGCGCGGAATTAATACTGATTGATCGCAGCCGGCGTGTCTCACGGTTTCCACAGAGGTTCGTCAGGTTTTAGAGTGCGCGGGAGTATTAATACAGCTTCGATTTTTTCGGAAGGGGACGTTTCAGGATGTGCACTGCGGTCTGTTTACAGCGGAGGATACAGTTAATGAACGTGAAGGGTTACCAACGGAACGAATCGCCACAAGCTCCCGATGACTAATGTGTACCCACTGCCGTACACGTCCACCGCCCTCGCTGCTTTTACAACAGCGGAACCTTGAAATGGCCACGATACGCTCTGCAGCCCAGCTAAGAAAACAGTCAACGATTATGGAACGCGGGGAAATTAATGGCACGCATAGGAACAAGACTTTGAAGATGACCTGCTGCAGAGGTTGCGTGGCCTCGAGAGATCGCTGATGATGCCCTAAGAGAGTCAGGCCTCACGTCACGTATGAGACTAGCCGGGGAATTTAATCAGATCGATCGTCGGGGGTCCCGCATTAAGCCACGTCACGTTTTAGAGCGGGGAAATTACTGCAATCTCGATCGCTGAAATGCAGGAGCAGGCAGTCCCTCACGCTTGTCCTGGATGCTGGAGTCATGGAGGTAGCGGCCGCCTAAAGCAAGTGCATAATGAGGATGCTACTGTCTCCGAGACCACCAGCACCACAAGCACAAATCAGAAGTCTTGGATGACTGCTGGGGTCCACTGGGGCTCTCTCATCTCTCCATCATGGACATTCATAAACCACACCTCACGCTCTGGTTGCTCTTAGTCACTGCTAAATTCATACTCTCATCATCAAGAGCTGCACCCAGAAGGAGGTGTTGGGATGCAGGTGTGTTGGGAAGGAAGATAAAGGTGACCAGGATCAATAACTGATGATGAATTTAGACTGATATGATCAATATTTACTGAGCTACACATACAGAAGTCTGTCTCTCCATGTATGGCCGTCCGGGCCGCCGTGTTTGCTAACCCACACGCCAGACGTCTCGGTATGGAGGCTGTAGAGGTTCCTATGGAGTCCCTGTATAATCCATCCATGCAGCGTTGAACATCCTCACAACAGTTTCCTGCAGAATTGTTCGGTAGGGGTGGAGATGGAGGGAACACCCAGGCCTTCTGGCATCTGACCAGCACACCGTTCATCTCGGTGCTGACCACGGTGCCCTCCACACACAGGATTCGCTGGTCGTCTCCACCAAGACTAAAGCGGGACTCGTCACAGAAGATTAACCGCTGCCATTCTGATTCCTCCTGACAGTCTGGTACGAACACCACTGGCAAGTGTTTGGTGATGGTGACGTGGTGGTTTAAGGAAAGTCGTGGTAACGGTCTGTGTACATGGAGTCCTGTGTGGTGCAGCCGTCTGAAGATGGTGCTGCACTAACAGTAATGACTCCATGGATGTACCACCACTGCTCACTGAGTGGTCGTGGCCTGTGGGTTCCAGTCAGGTAATAGTGATAAGACCTCCGTCCTGGCTTACTCAACATTGTGCCAGTCCGAGCTGAATGACAACACAGCTTCGATGAACTTGAAACTCTATTTCATGCCCTTGGGACTTAAGTAGCCCATAGGGTAATTCTTTTTTTTATTTGGGAACATCTATGGCCTGAGTAGCTCATTGTTTTCCTGGATACTGGAGGAGCTAGTTCAGGTAGGATACTCTCGCCTTTCTTGTAGAACCGAATTGTAAAAATGATGTACAGATTTCTAGTCATATTTATATTTTTAATATTACGAGAAATAACTGTAGTTTCGTTTCTGATCTCGAGTCTTTCTACATCCCCTCCTGGTCTCAGGCTTCGTTCCCGTCTGCTCTTGCAAACGGTCACCAGTACTAATTAGGAATTTCTCAGTGTACCTATTGGTGTAAGAAGTGTGCTTATTCTTAATGGCATGAGGAAATACATTGACTGTAATCTCCTCCTTATCATATGTGCTAGGAAAGCCCAGGCACAGCGTTAATATTACATATTAAATATTCTTTATATCACTGCAGCAGTATTGGCATTATTTTCCCTCGGCAAGTGCGCCAAAAAAAAAAAAAAAAAAAAAAAAAAAAAAAAAAAAAAAATTTAATTAATTTTCTTATTGTGTTAAAGCTGGAATGCATTCATGTTGCCTTTGAAGGATGAGAATGGTTGTAGACTTACGGGATAAATGCGCCAATGAGGTAGGGATTGGTGGTGGGTGGGGAGTGGGTTGGGGGACGGGGGGCTTCTCTGCTTTCCAGAGCGTGAAATCTCATCTCACGCTTTGTTAGCTGATGAAATCCCTTACGTTCTCTGATGAAAACTGTTTTATCACTGGAGCCTTTGCTGGGCACACAAGCGAGCTGTCAGCTAATAATGTCAGCCTGATTCAGGAGGGCAAAAATAACCAGGGACTCTGAGATGATGTGGCCATTGTGTTCACTGGACACGGCTTTGAGGAGGAAGTGGCTGAATGCTTTTGTCTGTCTCTTATTCACTCACTCACTCACTCACTCACTCACTCACTCACTCACTCACTCACTCGCTTACTCACTCAGTCACTCACTCACTCAGTCACTCACTTAGTCACTCACTTACTCACTCACTCACTCACTCAGTCACTCACTCACTCAGTCACTCACTCACTCAGTCACTCACTTACTCACTCAGTCACTTACTCACTCACTCACTCACTCAGTCACTCACTCACTCAGTCACTCACTCACTTACTCAGTCAGTCAGTCACTCACTCACTCACTTACTCACCCACTTGCTCACTCGCTCACTCACTCACTTGCTCGCTCACTCACTCACTCACTTGCTCACTCGCTCACTCACTTACTCACCCACTTGCTCACTCGCTCACTCACTCACTTGCTCGCTCACTCACTCACTCACTTGCTCACTCGCTCACTCACTCAGTCACTTACTCACTCAGTCACTCACTCACTTACTCACTCACTCACTTACTCACTCACTCACTTAGTTACTCACTCACTCACTTACTCACTCACTCACTCACTTAGTTACTCACTCACTCACTTACTCACTCACTCAGTCACTCACTCACCCATTCGCTTACCCCCTCACTCACTCACTCACTCACTCACTTACTCACTTACTCACTCACTCACTCACTCGCATTTAGCTATCTATGGTTTTCCACAAGGGGGGGCTGTTACCTGGTTTCCTACTACAGAAGTATCAGTCTGTGCAGTGTGTCATTGTGCCGTGTATAGTGCGCAGAGCTCGCCAACTTTCTGCTGAGTCCATCACTACCTCCAAACTTCATGTGGTCTTCAGGTCAGCTCAGGAACAGTGTGTAGAGCTTCATGAAATGGGTTTCCATGGATGAGCAGCTGCATCCAAGCCTTACATCACCAAGCGCAGTGCAGAGCGTGCTGTGCAGTGGTGGAAAGCACCGCCACTGGACTCTAGAGGGGTGGAGACGTGTTCTCTGGAGTGACCAATCACGCTTCTCCGTCTGGTAATCCGATGGACGAGTCTGGGTTTGGCGGTTGCCAGGAGAACGCTACTTGTCTGACTGCACTGTGCCGAGTGTAAAGTTTGGTGGAGGGTGGGTTAGGTGTGGTGTTGTTATTCAGGAGTTGGGCTCCGCCCCTTAGCTCCAGTGAGAGGAACTCTTAATGCTTCAGCAGACCAAGAGACTCTGGACAGTTCAGGCTCCCAACTTTGTGGAGCCAGTTTGGGGACGGCCCCTTCCTGTTCCAACATGACTGCACACCAGTGCACAGAGCAAGCTCCATAAAGACATGGATGAGCGAGTCTGGTGTGGAAGAACTAGACTAGCCTCCACCGAGTCCTGACCTCCACCTGATAGAACACCTTTTGGGGTGAACTAGAGTGGAGACTGAGAGCCAGGCCTTCTCATCCAACATCAGTGTCTGACCTCACTAATGAGCTTCTGGAGGAATGGTCTAACTTCCCATAACCACATTCCTACACCTTGTGGAAAGCCTTCCCAGAAGAGATATAGCTGTTACAGCTGCAAAGGGTGGGCCGACATCATATCAAACCCTGTGGGCGGAGACTGGGATGTCACTCAAGTTCATATGCGTGTGAAGGTAGACGAGCTCGGCGATATGGTGTATGTTAAGGAACGGGTTGTAGACATGCTTGGTATAAGCTTCAAGCAACCATGGCCAGGTGGAGATGCCACTGGGGTACTGGTACTTCGACCAGGTTGTAGAGATAGACCCCAGGCTGAAAAAGGGAACATGTGTCTTTGCTTCACCAGCTGGTTGGGATCCAGCGTTGTACTGTGGCGTCCTTGCTTGGCTGAGTTTTGTGCATGTGCTGAGGTCAGTTGGGTACCCTGGCGTAGTCGCTCAGGGACGTGACTTCTATTGATTTCTCAGGGACTTTTGAGTAAAGGTATGGTATATGAGCGAGTGCTCTACTTTTCCGGCCTCCTGTTCCACAGAAAAAGACTGATTCATCATCAGTGTCCAATAATCTATTACGTTTTGACTTGCTGCGCTCCGAATGAAGTGTAAGCTCAGCGTTTCTCACCTTGCCGTTGGTTCTTGACCTTTGTGAAAATGTGACCGTTTGTACTGTTTAAAAGAAGGAGAAACCCTCAGAGACGAGCTTTTTAATAAGCAATCAATCATCTTCATTTAACACAAGTTTCCTACCTGACCTTCCTCACGTACAGCTTGCATGTGCACTTCTCAGGACCTGGTGCCATTGCTTTGAATGGCTGGCGTCAGCAAATAGTTCGTTAGACTCGATAGCCGGAGTGTCACTTTAGCCAGGACTCCTGTGAGTTTGATTTATGACACAGATCCCAATGACTGTCCGTGCTGAATGTGGATTGCGGATGTGAGTCTTTAAGTGCTTCGGTATCCCTGCGGACGCTCATTCCAGTTCTGCAGTATGAGCGGCTGCTGCTGCTAATAAGAGCCGGTGTGCAACGGTAAAGAATTTGAGTTTTTGGAAATAGACCAGTTGTTTAGACAGGATTTGGCGACCTGATTGGTGAAATTCAAGCTGAGGCCTAATTGAACAGTTTTAACTATTGAAATGATTGATTTATCTGGCTCGTATAATAGGGAAGGCTAACTATACCTCAAATACTACTTTGTTGGTGTGTATTGGGAATGTTGGAGGGAAACATGGATGTAGCAGAGCAGCGTAGTATCCCTGGCAAATCCCTGGCAAATCCCTGAGCAAGGAAAGAACACCCATGTGCATGATGTGCTGCACTGTTGGAATGTGAACCCAAACCAACCAAATCAAAAAGATACAGTGATGCCACGCCATGCCACGCCACACCACACCACACCACACCACACCACATCTCAATTCAATAAATGCTGTTACAGAGACACTTCCTATGAATCCTGTATTCATAATGTTACATGGGACGAGGAGACGGGACGCAAGCACAAGTGTTTTAATGAAGAGTAAAAAAGACAACAAGCCAAAGAAAAAAAACTGGCTGAGAAATGCTGAACAGGAATACAAAAACGACAAGAAGACAAATAACCAACAGGGAGACAAAACCAACGGACAAGGAGACAAAACGACTGGCATGGAAACAAAACACCAGCAGGGGAACAAACGCAAAGCCACAACAAAGGGCACAACATGGAGTATAAAACAACAAGGGCTAACGAGCGACACCTGAGAAGGGGCAGGGCCAGAAACAGGTGAGGGGCCTGACAAGAGGGCGGAGACAGGAGGAGCAAAAAACCAAAACAAACAGAAGCACATGGAACAGAGTGACAGACAGCACACAGACATGACAAGACAAACAGAAAGTCAGAGAAGACAGACAAACATGAACAGGACAGGGCAGGATGTGACACACAATGCATTTATTAGACATTATATAGCATACATAACACCTTATAATACTTGGCATAAGCTTGTTAATAGTCTCTTAAGTAGTTATATGTTATGTCATGTGACAAGTCAAGTTTCAAGTCAACAGAAACAGTCCTATATACATAATACACTATACATGCTTTTATTAGACACTATATAGGATACATAACGCCTTATAATACTTGGCATAAGCTTGTTTAATATCTCATAAGTGGTTATAAAGACATGCATAATACTTAATAATGTAAGAATAGCCAACTTTATTGTCAGGTCATACAAGTTTCATAACGCCTTATAATACCTGCCCATACGAACACTGTAGACACTAATGCATTAATGCGCTAATGCTTGTAACTCAACACTCCATGAGTTTTAAGGCCAACTTTTTATTTTACATGCTTAATTGTTGTGAAGAGATAGGACAGGGAGGCCGGATGCAAGTGCAAGTATTTAATTAACCAAAAAACTAAGAAACATTAAAACAAAACATGGGGACAAACGACAGGGGGGGGAACAAAGACCAGTACAAAGACAAAACACCAAACAAGAACACCAGGGACTACAGGGAGAATAAGGGATCAAAGACTAACAAGGAACACATGGGAAGGGGCGGAGCTACAAACTAAGGACAGGTGGGGGGATAGACAAGGGAACGGAGAAGGAGGAGCCAAAAACCAAAACAAACAGAAGCACATGGACATGACCAGACAGACAGACAGACAGACAGATGTGACATTAATACATTTCATTTCAGTACATTATAGCTCATAGAGCATCATAAGTCTTTATAACAGGTAACACATTCATGCCTATGATGCTCTTATGAACAGATATTATAGTGCATTATGGAAGCTGACATTATAAAGTTGCGTATTCTTGATTTATAAAGTATTATGCATGTAATTATGATTAGTGGAAGATAATTATATAATCTTATGCCTAGCATCATAAGGTGTTATATATTTCTTATAACACCTTATTAATGCATTTAGATGGCATTATGAATACAGGATTCACAAAGCAGCTTCTCAGAGAATCTGGGTCCAACAGCCCAAAGGGCAGGCCAAGGTGACTATGGCAAGGAAGAACCCTTTAAGAACAAGAACCCTGCAGAGGAACCCATCCTCCTCTGGTCCACACTGGATAGGGAGATACAATAAGAGACCAGTTTACTGAGATACTGAGGAGCCAGAAGGTTTTGCATCAAGCGGAAAAAGAGTTGAGTAGGAGGAAGCTACTTGCCATCCAGTCTTTCATATCTTTTCCCCAGTTCTCCATCTTAAGTTGAAACGTATCATCTGGTTTGGCTAAAATGGCCAATTATGTGTCATCTGCTTAGCAGTGGAAATGTGTGCCATGTTTTTCCGATGTTGGTATGTAGTGGTAATATATATATGGTAAATAATATAGGTCCTAAGACAGAGCCCTGAGGAACACCATACTTTAGTTTCCACCAATGGTAGCAATCATTCAGGTAAGATCTGAACCATGCAAGCGCTTTTCCTGTTACTCCTACATGGTCTCCTAGCCTATCTAGTAGGATGGAGTGGTCTATCGCGTCAAATCCTGCACCAAGATCAAGCAGAACCAGTAAGGATATGTGTCCAGCTGATACTAGGAGATCATATACATTTCCCACTAGTGCTGTCTCAGTGCTATGATGAGGCCTAAATCCAGACTGGACCTGCTCATGTATGCCACTCCTGCGCAGGTAGGAACCTAATCGTTGTGCTACAGCTTTCTCTAAGAGTCTTATACCTATAAATTTCTACAGTTTGTTGGCCCTGGGATCAAGATTAAGAATCTAGATTAGGCTTCTTAATTAGAGGATCGATTACGGCTAATTTAAGAGATTCTGGCATGTAGCCAAGACTAAGAGAGGAGTGTATTATAGACAGGGGAGGCTGGGTTGTTTCTGGCAGGACTTCTGTTAGCAGACTTGTAGGATTTGGATCTAGTGTGCAGGAGGAGGTCATTTGGACCAGCTCTGTTTGAGTCCAGCCTCTCCACCGTAGCTATACTGTGTTCTAGATCTGGATTAGGTTTACAGGGCAAACCATCCCAGCAGACACGCCAACACCATCCCAGCAGACACGCCGACACCATCCCAGCAGACACGCCAACACCATCCCAGCAGACACACCAACACCATCCCAGCAGACACGCCAACACCATCCCAGCAGACACACCACCAACATCCCAGCAGACACACCGACACCATCCCAGCAGACACACCGACACCGCCCCAGCAGACACGCCGACACCATCCCAGCAGACACACCGACACCGCCCCAGCAGACACGCCAACACCATCCCAGCAGACACACCGACACCATCCCAGCAGACACGCCAACACCATCCCAGCAGACACACCGACACCGCCCCAGCAGACACACAGACAACATCCCAGCAGGACACACCACACAACCAGGCAGGGACACACCGACACCCAGCAGACACCAACAACCATCCCAGCAGACACATCATCACCAGCAGACACCAACACCATCCCAGCAGACACACGGACACCG
>JAMWET010006875.1:0-52249 GCA_024036415.1 Prochilodus magdalenae | reverse complement strand
CTATTACCAGTTATCAGGATCTCCAAGTTCTATTAGAAGTTTCAGTCAGGTTCTGGTTCTAATAGTATTGAGATAACATTAGTTGGTGTTGTGAGTGAGCTCAGACTCAACGCCGATGTACAGAACCCTTCTGTTCTAGTCTGATTGGACCTTAGTTCAGTCCGGCTTGAACACTGAGTCACCATCTCTGGCTCAGATTTAGACTATATTTGTATTCTTGTATATATTTCTTGCCTCCTTGCAAAGTGAGATATATTTATATTTTTATATTTATATATTCATCGATAGTGACCCATACTATGTATAGTTTATAGTTAACAGTTAATAAAACTGCTGCCGGTACCGGCCCATTTAGGTTCTTCATACCCCACAACCCTGTTTTTATTTATTAATTTGTATCTGTGCTGTTTTTTGTGAAACCGCTACTGGCTGCTAAATTTCCTCCGGGATCAATAAAGTATCTATCTATCTATCTATCTATCTATCTATCTATCTATCTAGACTGGTTTAAATCATATTTAACAGACAGTCCTAGCGGGACTGATCCCGGTAACGGTCTCCTAACTGGACTCCAATGAAGACAATCAAACAGTCACTGTCCCACTGGTCACTAGGGCTAAAAGACAGGAACACATCACCCCCATTCTTAAACCATCACACTGGATAACACTATGTTCTGGGATGGACCTTAAGGTTCTGTTACTGGTCTGTAGAGGTCTGAACGGTGTAGAAAAGCTGTAAATGGAGCTGCTTGTAAATGGAACCTGCTGACAGAGAGCATTAGAAGAACCCCAGAGCAGCTTCTTTAAAGAAATTCTTTGAGCAGCTTCCATTATTCTAATGATTATAAGATTTTAATGGTAAATGATTATTACTCATGTTTTATTATTATTATTCATTTAGTCTATCTATTCTCCTATATCTTTAAGTTTGTATTGGATCTGTAAAGCCTTTTGAACGACTGTAGGAGATGAAAGGTTCTATGTGAATATGTACATTTGCCTATGCTGTATGTTAATAATAGTACCTTCTAAAAAAATGAAGTTCCTCTTCTCAGTCGGCTGTGGTCTGTGGTTTCTGTGCTGCTTTTACTGGCTTCCTGTTTAAACAAGCATCATTGTAGACACTCACCTCATCCTCTAGCTGTAGTCTGGCCCTGCAGCTGGAGTGGAACTTGGAGACCAGTGTAATGTGAGTGAGAACCTGAAGACATGGAAAGCAGATGCATCGACACTGAAGATCCACTCACTGATGATTGTGCTTGTTCACAGATCTCAGCAGTGAAACACACCCACGCACACGAGAGGGCAGTGAGCACACTTGCCTGTTGCGGGGGGTAGCGATATCCACGGGGTACAGGGAGGAGGTTCACTAGAAGACCAGGTGTGTTCATGATTATGGCCTCACCCTCCACAGTACAGATTCAGGACGTCTGGAGAAACCTCTGTGACCTTTGACCCCTCAGACAGCATTAAAACCAGCATGTTTCTGTGATGTCACTTCATCGGCTAGTTTTGTGCAGTGCCGCTCCAGTCTAGCTTCCAAAGAGAAATCAGGACTAAGAACTTGTTCTAGATAACTTTAAGGATGGGACTCTTGCTCAAACTGATAGAACCAACACCAGTGTAAGAACAGCACCAGCAGCGTTTACTGCTGCACAGGAGTGGAGTGGAGAAGCGTCTTTCTGCAGACTGTAAGATGGAGACCAGTCAGAACAGAGTTGGGGAGCTGGCCAGTCAGGGCACAGGGGGCAGACAGCGGGTGAATACAGATGTATCGTATGAGAACAGTACTGTGTTGGGAAAAACTGAAGAAGGCAACTCTATTACAGTATAACCCAAACAAACTGATATGAGCATGAAATGAGCATGAGGGCCCTTTTTTAGTGTCTGTCATTCTCCTGAATAAATGGCCGCAGTGCATTAAAGGTGCTACCTTAAATGTGGAGTGGTACAGTTCATTACAGCTCTGAAGGAACATCAAGGTACAGGTGACGCTCGGACATAACCCTTATTTACACAGCTGTAAATATCCTACTGTACCACATCCTACTGTCTCAGCGAACTTCTCTTTATCCCTACTAAGCAATCATCTCCAGACATTCTTTGATGCGAACTCTCTTCTGTGCCGCTTTCACCCAGTTTCAGAGAAAACCACAGCTCTGTTTCTGCTTCACACTTCTTTCTTACTGTACATGATCTTTTTCCGGCCCTCGACAGAAAGAAGCACTGAGCTTCCCCTCTTACTGATCTCTCTAAAACCTTCCGCACTGTTGATCACTCCATCCTCTTAAAGAGCTTCCAAAACACTGGCTTTGATGAAGTCACATGCTGGTTCCAGAATGTCCTTTCAGATTGGCCCCAGTGTGTGGTCCTAAGGCACCATGAGCTCCTGCTGGTAACTAAAGGGGTACCACAAGGTTCCGTGTTAGACCCGGTTCTATTCAGTATATACATGTGATATTCCCACTTCTATCACAGACTGTAAAGTAGACTGTTGAACACCACCCTGCTGACTCTACACTCTTTACCTTTACAGTGAGCTCTCCTTCAGCACACACTGGTGTTACAACAGCTTAACTCCTGCTGTAGTCCAGAAATACTAACTCTGATTCATAACTCACTGAGTCTTCCTGTACTCATCACTGGAGACCTCTACAGTAATTATCACTGGAGAGCCCTACAGTACTCATTACTGCACACTGTATCAGACAGTAAGGTGGTCCTCTGTGGCAGTGCGGCGGTAAACACACTGGCTACATGCCATCTTACACCACACCACTGCTCAGAGTCATTCCAGTGACTTGGTCACCCTTCAGGTCCAGAGAGTTTTTCTCAACCCTAACCCTAACCCCAACCTTTAACCTCCTCCCTCAGCCTGCAGCTGCTTTTACTTCACCTTTTATTCTCATCACGTGTTTCTCTCACTCTGACTCAGTTTTATTGTTAGTTATTATTGATGTTATCTGTTTAATAGCTTTATTGAATAGCCCTGATTGATCTTATTTCTTTGTAAACTGTTTAGGTTTTAGAAGTTTGTGGTCACGGTGTAACTTCTTTGCTGTACTTTAATCGTGATGTTGTGCATTTCCTTCTCTGTGCTTGGCTGCTCTGTAATGTGGGCGTGAACCTGAGTGTAGTCAAGTTTAAATAAAGATTGATTTAAATGTGGAATGAATAATCAGATACAGTATTGGGTGGGTGGTGGCTGAGATGCCCCGCCTCCTACCAGTGTCTCCTCCTCCTGTATTTATCAGCCTCTGTATTCTGCTCTCCTCAGAGAGAACTCTCTGCTCTGTGTCAGGATGAAGCTCCTCACTCTGCTCCTGCTGCTGGGCTTCACCTCCATGGCCGTGTCTGAGGTCGTGCAGTCTTTCAGAAGTACATGTCCTCAGTTCTTCTTCCCAGACGTGCGCTCATCAAAGCATGAAGTCACCACTCCGACTGTCCTTAAGGGAGCTCAGTATAAGCAGATTTGTCAGCGCTTAAACGACCAGTACAGATACGCCACTCTGTACGACACCAAGAGGAGGATCCCCGTCTACTCCGCCTACACCTTCATCCATGCATACAATGTTCCACGAACAGAGGACTGGAAGATCGAACCTCAGGTGAGTAAACCTGTGTAAACCTTAAAGCACTGAGGGCTGGATGTATGAGTGCAGGAGCAGCACACACTACACCCACAGTACACCTGATTATTCCTGAAATATCTGTAATTTTTTTTTCATATCAAACAAAATAACGCAAGCTCATCTGACAAAATATGAGTCCAGATGTTAATGACTGGCTAAAAAGAGTGACTGAGCATGTGGGTGTGTCAAAGACTATAGTGTCACATGGGTCTACCAGCAGTGGATACAATCCCAGTCTACAGGAAATTCTCCTCAAAACTGTACCAGGGAAGGCCTCCACCACATCTGAAACAAGTTTCAAGTTAAAAGCGTGGAAGCTGTTTTACAGAGATGCCTCAGGACGATACTGCCACGAGCATCCAGGTTGCATTTAACAGAGATTAATCGTGGACAGTTTCATTTAGAATGTATAATAAAAGATCAGAGCGTGTGAGTTAGTGGGCATGTTTTATAGAAAAAATTATAACTATAGAAATTTGAGAGAAATATAAAATTAGATTTTGCTAGCACCAAGTTTCAGACATATTATAATGTATCTGTGATAAATAATAGTTATAACTGTATAAGATATACATATGTTAGCTAATAAATAAGATAGCTCCACCCACAACTTCCCTGATTCTCTCTCAAAAGACTGAGGAAAAGAAGTGCTCTGCATTTCACTATGAGCACAGCCCATATACTGCTGGTACAGACCATATGATCAGAATGTGTCCAGTGCACAGATTACGTGCATACGGCTACACCTCTAGTAACACCTAGTGACATTAACAGTAATCCCATCTTAAACTTCAGAAAATACAATGATGGGGGATGAGCACAATATTAGAACAGATTAATAAATTAAAATTAAACTAAATTTATATAAATATTTTATAATTGACAGCTGTTATTTACACCCTGGTAGAATAAATGGTAGAACTGAAGTAAGTTTAGAACTTGATCATGAACGGAGATCTGGACTAGAAGTGGGATTCCTGAGAGAGAATGTGAGCTCTGAGATCATTCAGGGTGAACAGGTTCTCCAGTGGAGCTCAGAGTTGTTCTACACACTGTTTACCTTTACTCTCTCTTCCTTCAACAGCTCGACCTGCCACTGACACCAGAGCACAGTGAGATGAAGAAGATGAACCAGAGTGAGACGTCCAACTTTAAGAACCAGGCTCGGAATGAAGACTATAAACGATATACAGGACCTGATCATAACATCACTAGAGGCCACGTGTTCCCAAATAGTTACGCTGGTGATCAGGACCAGGCAGATTCCACCTTCACACTCACCAACGCAGCACCACAAACAAGAGAGAGTAATAATGAGTGGGCAGTCCAGGTGGAGAAACCGATGCTCAATCAGATAAAGAATGAGTGCACACTGACTGCACAGAGCCCAGCTTACATTGTGACTGGAGTGGTTCCAGGAAAGATGTGGCTAGAAATAAAAATAGGGAACAGAAACATTAAAGAGGGAATTAACATCCCCAGTTATTACTGGGCAGCTTTCACATGCATTAACAATAACAGACAAATTTCTCACGCCCACCTCGCTCAGCAGATATACCGCGATGGTAACAGCTACACCAAATTTATTAAACAGAAAATGACTGTTGAGGAGCTGGACAAGAAGCTCAGTGACCTGTATAAACAGCCCTTCGGAGTGTTCAAGAGAATTAACTCTTAATCTCCTAATCTTCATTTTTAACGATTGTGCTACCTAACGCAGCGCTGACTCCTTCCTCCTAACCCTCACAATCCTCCTAACACTCTTTACCCTCCCAATCCTCTGATTCCTCCTAACCCTCCCAGCTCTAAACTCCTTTACTCTGAATGTAATTGATCAGATCAGAGATCAGTAAGTTGTTATTGGTGTATATATCCACACGTTAATCACTAAAGACGATTGTGGTTTGATTTCCTCTCCTGTCTGTTTATCTGGGGATTATGTGACATCACAGAGGTGTTAATCAGTGCAGATGGAGTATCCTGTGGGTGGTGCTGAACACGGTGGGATGTGTTGATGTTAATGAAAGTCGTTGTGCTGTAAGGAACATGCTGCTGTAGTAGGTTCCTCTACTGGTGTGGTCAGGATGTTCTCCAGATGATTGATTTCTCCTGCTGAGCTTCAATAAAAGCTGATACTGTGGAACCAGATGTTCTCCGTGTTCCTCACTGTCACACATGCATAAGATCCCAGCCTGTCTGTCCTGGAACTCACAAGCTTCTACCCTGCTCTGATCAGCTTTAGTCTGGACTGTCCACCAGATGATCACTCAGAGAGCACACCTCTCAACTTTACAGCACCCACTCAGCTCACCCCCTATCACACTGGAGTCTCCCTGACCTTCAGCCGTGCTTTCAGCCTCCTCAGGAGGGTTCAGTGGAGCATTAGTGACACATCAGAGTCAGTGGTGGTTAAACTGGTCCAGACTGGAACACCTCATCAAGGTCGATCCAGCATCAAACTGGATAAGAGTGAGTGAGAGATTCTGGAGGTTCATTAAGAGTGAGTGACCACCAGGTTAACGTGTGCAGGTGGTACGTTAAGTTAGACACGGTGGTTCTGCTCTATGACAGCGGTACAGAGAGTGCAGACAGATATACAGTAAGAATGGTAGGGTTACAGCAAACCCCACTCTTCCTCCTCACTCTGCTCCCTTCTTCTGCAGACTGAGGTCATACATCAGTGCGTAAATACACTAACCCTGTCCTAAAAGACCAGCATAACGCCGTGTGGTGAGTTCAGTCCATGTTAGTCCCTCTGTGATGTGAACACCGATGAGCTCACAGCTGCTGACCCTCTCTACAGTGGCCCCAGTGATGGTGATGGGGGTGTGCACTTCCTCCAGCTTCCTGAAGTCCACCATCAGCTCCTCGGTCTTGTTGACACTGAGAGAAAGGTTCTCCTGGCAGCAGTGTGTCAGGAAGCTGACCTTCTCTCTGCCCACAGTCGTTGTGTCATCTGCAGATTTGATGAAGACATTGGAGCTGTGTCTGGCTGTGCAGTCATGGCTGTACAGACAGTACAGGAGAGCGCTGAGCACACAGGCCTGCCAGGCTCTGGGGTTAAGGGTCAGAGGTTGAAGTTGTCTGTGAACACTCCTGCTAGCTGTTGTGCACATGCTTTAAGGATTCGTCCAGGAAGGCCGTCACGTCCAGACTCCTTGCAGGTGGTTTTTAAGGCTCTGCACACATCAGACACAGAGACCAAGGGGCTTTGAGTATTCAGCTTGTCAGGAAGCGCAGCACTGACGTTTTACACAGAGCGAGTTTCCCTCTTAAAGTCTTATAGTCCAGTGAAGATGCCTGTTGAAATTTTCTCAGTGAACTGGTTAATATAACACAAAATGCCATCACCACACCATCGCCACGGCATCACCACGCTGCTACCACCATCGCCATCACCACGTCATGAAACTTCTCTTTACTACAGGGATTCCTACCCTTATGTACATGACCTGGCGCATACGCCTTACTCCCACTCTCTCACTCCCCATTGCCACAGGTGGTTAACCCACACCAATAAGAGCAGAATTACAAACAGACCTGAAGGAGCTGCAATCACTCTCAGAGATCAGCACCACCCACAGGACCACTACACCACAGGGCTAGACTGCAGGTGGAGAGTACACCTGATAACTGGGGGACAGACAAAACCAGTAAAACCATCAAAAGAGGAACTCGCTCACAGAGTGCCGAGAGTACCTCAGAGGTAATGTAGGGCCGGTGAGAATGAGCTTACCTTAGGAGAGGAACAGGAACCCCTAATCACAGCGGAGTGGCTCTGTGCCTCCCCCTGGTGGCTGATGGTGGCCTAGTGTAACCGGCCTCTTTTTGCCCACCAAGCCCACTCTGCATTGTGTGGAAGAAAAACAGCTCCGGAGTCAGGACTGTCTCCTTCTTCAGTTATTTCCGATTTGCAAAAGACAATTTGGTTCATAAATGATTGTGAGGAGGCCACCCGAAAATTCTCTCCCTCCAACTCTCAGTGCAGACTCAGCAGATAGTTTTTACAAAACTCTTAAGAGATTTACAGAAATACATAGAAGACGTTTTACAGTGCAGTACTGCTTTACAAAAGACATCCTCATTCTCTATGAGCACAGCACACATGAAGAGGCGACATTTTGGGTGGTATTTGTTTAAACACTACCCCCTGCTGTACAAAGGACGGTAACTAAATAAAATGACCGGTTTTGCAAAAGACAATTTGGTTCATAAATGATTGTGAGGAGGCCACCCGAAAAACCTGAGACCATACAAAACACATTCTCGGTATTCAACTCTTTACACAGTGTGGAAGCCACTACTACAGCTAGTGAGTTAGCCAGAAACACCAGCTCCTCACACGACAGGAACAGGCTTTTACAACAACAGGACAAAATAAACATAGTCTAAAATATACAGGACAGTTTTAACACCAAAACTGGGGCTTTTTTACACTTTAGCTCTCAGTGCAGACTGAGGGAGAGAACGCGAACCCCAGTGTCACGTACATTTCTTAAAGGGGCAGTGCCGTTTTTTTAACAAAGCCATTTCCCACAATATCTGAACTATTTAAAACATTTTAAACCACAGTTTTAACACGAGAGATAATATACATATATATATTACATGCTGTAAATTATAAAACATGTTTCCAAAAGCAGATTTATATAAAAGAAAACAAAATAACAGTTTACATCTGCTACACTAGCAGGTGGGTCTTACAGAGCAGTCCAGTTTTGTAAGAGTGTTGTAAGCTGAACACCGTGTACAGAAACACCTGGGTGTGTATTTCTATAACATTTCAAATGAACAGTGTCAGTCTGGATCAGTCCAAATCACACAGCGCAGAACTGCACCTCATACACATTCAGACACACTTAATAAATACACCCGCACAACATCATCTCACATCTTCAAACAACACCACCCAGTGTGCTCAGCTGGTTCATATCTCACCTCAAATGGAGAACCTACTCAGGTACTACTGCTAACCTCCTCAATCATTACCTGTGGAGCCAGCCAAAGGTCGGATTTTGTCCAGTCCTCTTCTCTACACTCTGAACACTCCCTCTGAAAGACATTATCCAGAAGAACTGTGTCTGTTCATGCCAGTGTTAGTTACACAGGTCCAGTGATCTCTGTTCCTCTTGAATAAAACATCCTCTGCTGCTGTGTTATATTTCAGTTTATCTGCTCATTTTCTATTTTATTTCATTTTATTGCCTTGGTTGTCTTTTTAATTCTGGTGTGTTTAAAAGGTCTGGGGTATTCTGGTCCTCTCCAGGAAGTTTTTCCTTGCCATTGTCGCCTTTGGCTTAGACCTAGATTTTCTGAAAAGGTGCTGTGTGACATCTTGTAAATAAATGTGTAAAGAAATATAGATCACTACAGACTGTACTGATCTAGTCCTGTTCACCCCAGCCCCCACACATTGGGTTCTAGCCCAGGGCACTAGCCCTTAACCTCCTAGTTACTTAGCATATCTACACACTGGGACTGTGGGGACATTGCACTCTAACTGGATATTAGACCGTATACTCTCTACATGGTACATCCTAGTTCTAAACGGTTTAGCCTGTATACCTGAATAATAAGCTGCTAATAACAATATGTTTAAATGCAGTGAGGGGAAAGAGCAGCAGGTGTGTGTAATTTAGAATTCAGAATTCAGAATGGAGTGTGATTGGGAGACTGGGGATGTGTGAGTGGGACGTAATTATTTCAAGGCATATATATTATATATATTTTTAAAGTGTTTTCTGATTCCAGAAACAAAGGAGAAAATAAACCCTAGACCATATTTGTCTGGTGCAAATGGGCTCTATGGTCTCTTTCACTGTACTTTTGCATTCAGTTGAAACACCCTTGCACATTACAGATGCATAAACTGCACATCTCATTTAGGAGCCCCTGTGAGTGTGGGCCAGCAGCATTAAGTGGTTACCTGGACTTTTAGGGTCACCTGTGTGAGGTGACAGGGTCCCACGAAAGCTGAGGATGGAGGCGTGGGATGGCCTTTCATGTAATAGAAAGAGGGAGGTGGAGTGGGCCAGAGATCACTAAAGTCAGCCCCACCGGACTGTTTTTTGTTTCTCAGCTGATGTGCTTCCTGCAGTGGACTGTATGTTTCCTGCACTGATGTGCATGTGTATGAGTATATAATGTGTGTCTTGGTCATAACACTGTTGGCTCCCTGGCTCTCTCTCTATTGCCAAGCCCCACAGGAGGAACAGGGTGTTCTGAGAGAGGGCTGCTATTTTTATGCTTCTCGTTTCACTGGACGTTTGAATATTAACCCATTTGCACATATTCACCACAAGTGCATCTGGTTCCGGAGGTGTGATTACATTTTGCCTGTGCTGGAGCTATTGTACCAAGAAGTAAGTCAGTACATGCTCCAGTATTACATTAGGAATAGTGTAGCCTCTACCTGCAGTTTCTGGTAGTGTCCATTCCGTTAGTGGAATGGAAATCAGCATGGATATTTTTAATTAATATTATCAAATCACATTTTTTTCCCTGTAACTCTGCTATCAGATTAACTAAAACATTAGTTACACTTTGTGTTGAGACATGCCTCTTTGCAAGCAAAAAGAGGTGAAAGGTGCGGGATGAGAACCCCCTGCTCTAAAAATATTCATACTGCTTCACAAAGACGGCAGTGTCGAGATAAAACTGCAACTACTATATTTCTTCATAACAATAAATCAGCAACTGCCACAGTAAAAAATTAATCACAGTAAAAACATGATTTTATATAGAAGCATAAGTTTTATACAGTTTCATGGTTAAATAGTTCTTTGCATAGTGAAACTGTATATATGGTTTTATATAACAGCAAGAGGGTTTTACTGTTGTTACAAGCTTGAATTCATAACAATAGGAACCCCTTATATGGTGATATAAACCAAGAACCATTTTCAAGAAAGTTGTGTATAGATAGATATACAACACCTTACCAAAGAACCTTTCTGAAGAACCTCTTTTTAAGAGTGCATTCTTATACATGTTGACCTCTTGCCCTCTTAATTAGGCAGATAAAAATCTCATTTGCTTCTGGTTTCAAAAAACATTAAACCACATTAAATATATTTACAAATTATTAAGAAAGAAACATATTGCATAGTTCAACTGACATGCTTCCAAAACATGTCAAAAATGCACTTCATGGCTGCAGTGGAAGAAGTGTTGAGCTCATTTAATATAAAAAATATGGACCCAGTACTGATGACACACTGGAGGTCACTTTCAGTCACTTGATGTACTATATGACTAAAGCATCTGGCCATTTGATGGTATATTGATTATCAAAAACATTACCAAGTTTGAATGAATAGTCTACATTCAGTGGTTCAATTTGTGTTGTGTTGTATTTCAACACCTGGATATGTCTAGCACTGTCTCAATTCAAATTTAGTCATTAGATTCTTCTACTCTCGTGTAAACTAGTAAGGGTAAGGGTGCGCAGCTAATGTAAACCTTACTGACTAGTTATTAGTTTGTATACTAGGACAGTTTTCCTAAAATTACATAAAACAAACTGTAATATATCACCTTTATTAAGGATCATAGCAAAATTTACTATTTTACAGCCAGACAGTAGTACATGAGTTGCTTACATGCAGGTAGAAGGACATTTACACTTACATTCACACATACTTGTCAGTGAACAACAACCCAGACAAATTAACCCCTTAACGCCCTCTCTTACTCCTCACCCTATTGCCATTCTTGTACACAGCCTTGTTACCTCCCGATTAGATTATTGCAACTCTCTTCTTTTTGGTCTCACCCACAAATCTCTCCATAAGCTTCAACTGGTCCAGAATTCAGCTGCCCGTATCATTACTAGAACCCCCACCTTCCATCACATCACTCCTGTCCTCCAACAGCTCCATTGGCTCCCGGTTAAGTTCCGTATCAACTACAAAATCCTTCTGCTCACCTTTGAGGCCATTCACAATCTTTCTCCACCATATCTCTCTACTCTTCTTCAGGTTGTTGTTCCCTCTCGCTCCCTCAGATCATCCTTTTCCATCCACCTGGCTGTCCCCACTGCTCGCCTCAGCACCATGGGGAGCAGAGCTTTCAGCCGCTCTGCTCCCCAACTCTGGAACTCCTTACCACCTGATATAAGAAACATTAACTCACTTTCACAATTCAAATCCGCACTCAAAACTTACCTGTTTAAACTTCTCCATTTGATCATTCTGTATTTTCTTATTTTAACCTGTTCTTAATGTTGTGTTTTTTTCATATGTATTGTTTAATTTGCACATTTGTAAGGTGTCCTTGAGTGACAGAAAGGCGCCTATGAAATAAAATGTATTATTATTATTATTATTATTATTAACATACAGGAGAGAGGACAGAAAGGAATCTAGGGAGTAGTATCAGTTAGGCTGGCAGTTCAGTTATACAGTATTATTATTATTATTTGTAGTAGTAGTAGTACATTATTACCATTGCTGAAGTCTCTGCAATCACAAATTAAGTTATTTCTTCCATATTATGTAGTTCCCATATACACCAAATGTAAATCGTATTTTGGTACAGTAGTTTTTAGCTAGTTAATAGTTATACCCTGATTGGAAATCTAAGGGTGGTCTCTAACTTCTCTCTAACAGGAATTTTCATGAGTATGGTTGTGTATTGGTGGATAGTATTAGTATAAGCCAATACATCATGCAAGCTCTAACCACTGTTGCTGTGAGAGTTGCTTGCATACACAGCTTTTCCCAAATGAAAATGTGCCACCCATGCTCAGGGGCAGTAAATCTCCATCTGTGCAATAGAGGACATGTTCCTGGAGTGTCCTGTGCCTTTCCTGGTTTTGCCATTTTATATGTAACGGTGAATTTTCATCAGATCTCACCCACTCTCTTGCTAGGACACTGCCAGATCTGAAATCACTTCCCATAAAGTGTCAGATTGAAATGTTCCCCTTTTAGTTGAGAGGGTCTGACCTGCTCATGACCTTTTCAGTAACAGTGCGGAGGCAGGCCGGCTTGTGGAACTAATGCTCTGCCCTCAGGTTTTGAACTGCCTTTGCAGGGCATGTGAATTTAAATCTGCAACCTAAAATAATTAAATTTATTTATAATTTATATCTTCTTGAACACGGACAGATTAATAAATAGTAGTTCAAGTTTTCTTTGAGTATTGTTTTGCTTTACAGTGTTCTACATTTACAGTTGTATTCAAAGGTTCTGTATCCTGTATGGAGAAAACATGTCAGCACATTTTCATGCACAATTACTGTTTATTACTTTCTTCCCTATAGAGAAACTTGTTTTACTTAGAAAATCAGCAAATATGTCATGTTACAAGGGCAACACTTGCATATGATTTTTTTTTGTATGTTATATATATTTATATTTTTAGATTTTTTGTGTGGTTAACTTACATGTGTAGTATTATGTAAGTATGGACAAAGTTTATTTTAGATGTTCCAGCAACTCATTATTACATACAGTGAAGCAGGCTGCATTTGTTGCTGTGCCTATAAGATTGGCCTAAGATAAATTAGCTTTATTCTGACACACACTCAGTTCAACAAGTCACAATAACTACCTCTTAATCCTTAATCCTCCTAATCAGTGTCTGTCTCTGTCTTTTTCTATCTTTTTCCTTCTTTCTCTCTTTCTTTCCTCTTCTTTGTTAAGCACTGGAATGACGTGATCACATCAGAACCCCCAGAGCGGCTAGAGGCACCTGAGCATCAGCGCCACTGTGTGTTTTCTGTCCTGTTTCATCGCCCGGCATGACCACAACCTTACACTGACGTGCATCTGGCTCTGATCATGAACTCTATCTCTGGGTCGGCTCCATCTTGCAGTTACTCCCTCCTGGACTAATCAGACTGGATCTAATCAGACTGGATCCAATAGATGTTCCCCTGTTAGTTCTGTCTTTCTCGTCTCATCCAGGTTGACCTGAGGAGGTCGGGTTCCGCCCTTGAGCCTGGTCCCTCTCGAGGTTTCTTCCTTACACAAGGGAGTTTTTCCTCGCCTCTGGCTTGCTCAAAGGGGGCTTGGACCCGGTTTTTATTTCTTGACCATCAGTTTTTCATAACAATAAGCTCTTTCAACACTTGTGAATATCTGTGATGCTGTTTACAGTCTCTAAAGTGAACACCTGGTTCACCTCAACACCCTGTACACTTTAAATTATATACACACTATAAAACACCTAAACTGTTACTCACTTAAGATACAAATCTAATCTTTTTTAGACTGCTTTAAAAAAGTTCAGTACAGTTTTCAAGTTTACCATTAGTCCCCAAGATCTTATTATAACCTCCATACAGCTGTCTTTAGAACAACAGTATCTTGGGCAGTAAATACTCTCTCCTGGAGAACCTTCAATCTATAACAGTCTACAACCTCATCTAAAAACTGTTCTTGTCTCAGCAGCTTAAAAATAAAAAGGTTAAAACCAATAACAAATTAAATTAAATCATTAAACATTAAACATTACATTAAATCCTTAATTACATTAACAACATTAAATCCTGCTCTAACCATGTGCCCAGACCATTGGGAGGATGAAGAAAGAGGGGGAACGAAGACAGTAAATTAAGTGTATTAATACTTCTGACCACTAGAGGTCTGCAGAATGTTGATCAGATAATGATGTGGCGCTCTAAAAAGAAACTGAAAGTAAGTTTAATCCGCCAAAGACAAAATACAGACGACAACGCTCAAGATTCCACACAGTAAGTTCACCAGTAATGAGCATGCTAATATGTTATTTCATTGTGTAGTTGAGATGCTTTGCTTGTTTGCATTCTTGTTTGCACGAGTTTCTATTAATTTTGTCAATTGTTCTTGTATGTATCAATTATTTTAGTGAAGGTAGCAAGAAATACAAGTGTCTCCTTTATATTCACAGCTTCTAAACTGCAACTACAACAATACCTACAATTATTAGCATCATCAGCATCATCTAGCAATCATACTTATTCATATAAAATACTTTTATATATGAAATTTTCCTACTAATTTTCCTTCGGTATTAATACAGTATCTATGCATCTAAGTATGAGTATTATAAGTTACTTCCGGCGGCACTGGACACGGCAGCAGCTGGGCTACCTCTCCTGCTAACATGCAGTCCCCCCACCATGTTTTATGTGCTCCTTCATACAAGGTTGAAGTTGAAGGTTCCTTATTCGCCATTTTCTTATTCGCTTTTCCCGTTCCACCTTAAATGGTGCAGCACTAATATTAAATCGCCTGTAGATGGCGCGTTTTAACACAGCAAATAAGAGCAAGAATAAATCCCCTAAATAAAAAGGAAAAAAATACACAGTGACAGTCAAAGCTTAAAATATGTACAGGTTTTACAAAGATATGTCCTCAATTCATGCATGCTTCGATTTAAAGCTTAGATTTGAATTAAGAATAATAAAAAAATAGTACCTTAAGAGTGAGGGCATATTGTACTTTTGTTGTATTTCATAGAACTTTATCTCCTGATCCTCAAAACGTCTCAAGTTTTGCTTACCAGCTGACTATCAAATTTCAAAAGAAGGTGAAGTTTTACTGTCGGAAATTTCTTTAATCCTCCTGTGAACATGGCATTTTAGGCACTAAACTGTATTGTGCATATTGTAACTTTGTCATATTTCATAGGACTTCATCTCTTGATCATGAAAAATCTGACAGTCAAGTTTTTTTGTGTCATATTTTATATAACTGTATCCTCTGATTTTCAAAACGTTTTAGAAATCTGACATTTAGGTTTCATTTACTAATTAACTGAATATCAAATTTCTTAAGAACAATACTTTTTACTGTAGAATTTTTATTATTCATTCTGTGAACATGACATGGTAGGTAATAGAATGTGCTGGCATTTTACACCTTTTTGGTTTCATAAAGCCTTTTCTCCTGATTCTCAAAACTTCTCAAATATCTCATAGTCAGGTTAAACACATAATACAACTAATTATCAAAATTGTGATAAAGTGAACATTTCACTGTTGATGCACTTTTCTGGTTTACTCATCATTTTCTGAAAATGAAAATATTATATAGGATCTTTAAAACCTGAAGAAAAACATTACTTTGTCATATCTTTAGGCAAGAGTAGACAAACATTGTCGTTTTATGTTATTTTGATTTCATCCAGATTATCTAAATAAAATAAGATAAGCCTTTATTGATCCCACAGTGGGGAAATTTGCAAAAAAAATACCATATCACCTGCACTTCTAAACATGTAAAACAGTCCAATTTAACTGGCTTATACATAGCAAGTCCTAGAATGGGTAAGGCCTCTGGATAGTATCTCTCCATATAATAGCTCTTCTAAGGGGAGGAGTAATTGAATAATTTTTTTTTTTTGTAGAAGCACCATTAAAATATAACAATATATATATATAACAATATTGTGAGCTTGTCATCATACCATGTCAGGCTATAGACTGAGTTTTTGTCTTATTTCACATAGACTAATTCCTGCATATATATTATACTCGAAATGTCTCAATAATCTTCATAGATTCAGCATTCCAAATGACATGTTAGGGTATGTGTAGACATCTTTTCTACACATGGTCATTAGAAGTGTTATTTCCATTTTATACATTTTAATAAAGAATTATTCCTGGGCTGTCTGCCTGTCTTGTTATTATTAAAGTACTTAACTTTTAACTTTATACAGTGACTACTTTCACTTTTGTATTATACGTCTGTAGCTTTGAATAATAGCGCACATGGGATAACACATTAAACAAACCTTGCAACAGATTCAAGTAGAAGTGCTTGTTTTCTAATGACAAATAGAAATTTTGGCTTTCGGTTTCAATTAAGACATATCATATATTGAATTTTTGCGCCTCAAATACATTTGGTTATAATAAAAAAGAAACTGAAGCCCTAGAAATTAGGACAAAGTACAATACATTCATTCAGTACAACAAATGTTTTGCACATATTATGTGCACAGGATGATTATTGAAAAATTCTGCAGTAAATGTTTTTTTTCTTCAGAATTTTTATAGTCAGTTAGTAGTGATATAACAACCCATCGATCTGTGCATCGATCCGGTGCATCGAAGTGATGCATAAACATCACTTTTTTCAAGTGTGTTCGAACATTATCTGCATAATTCCTTTTTGCGTGCTCCGCTCTTCCTAAACTGTAGGGGGCAGCATGTTGCAGTCTGCTAAAAGTTGGAAATATTTCTGTTTTCAAAAAAATAATGGACAGACAGACAAAACCTTTGCCATAAGTAAAGAATGTGTGTGAATTAAGATACTCGGGTAACACCACAAACTTGTCAGTTCACCTAAAACGGCAGTCTTATGAAATATGAAACAAGTACAATACCTACCATGACTTGTTCACAGCCTGATTAATGAAAATTTCTACAGTAAAAATTCTTCTTTTTTGATAATTTGGGGAATAATTTTGGGAGTTTGATCATCAGCCAGCTAGTGAATAACCTGAATGTCAACATTTTGAGATGTTTTCATTATCAGGAGATAAAGTCCTATGAAATATGACCAAAATACAATATGTCTTACACATTCTATTGCTTAACATGCCATGTTCACAGGATTATTATGAAAAAATTCTACAGTAAAAATATCTGTCAAATTTTTAGACGTTTTGAGGACCAGGAGATAAAGTCCTATGAAATACGAAAAGTACAGTGCATCCGACACATTCTGTTGCCTACCATGCTGTGTTCACAGGATGATTATAGAAAAACTACAGTAAAACTTCTTTTTTAAGAATTTGATAGGATCAGGAGATAAAGTCCCATGAAATTAAACAAAAGTACCCACACATTCTCTAGTTATCACTTATCTTAATTTTAAATATATGAAGCATTTGCGGATTGAGGACATATATCTGTACAACTTCGACAATGTATGTATTTTAAGCTTGGACACTCGCTGTGTTTTTATTGGCGGTTTTTATTGGCGGAAAATACGGCTGATGTTATACACATATGGCATTTGCTGCGTTACAAAGCTGAATGTAACTGCGGCACCATTTAAGGTGGAGCGAGAACCAACTTCTGCCTCGTCTCTTTCACTTGGTGTTTGTCCACAATGTGCAAGTCCAACATTGTCTACGACCGGCAAACATTACTGGACATCGGAAAACGGTGCGAGTACTTTCAGCTTGCCGTTTCTGGACCCCACACTGCCTATTGTTCGCACCAGATGCCCGGAGTCGACCGCGGCCTCAACTCGGACAGGAAAACGCTGAAACAAAAGCGGGGTAAGCGAGGAGGTGTCCGGGCCAGGCTAGCTAAGCTAACTCGGATACCACTTCCAACTGTACTGCTCGCAAATGTCCGTTCTCTGGAAAACAAGCTGGACGAACTGAAACTCAGGCTCACGACGGATCGCCTAACCCGGAACTGCTGTGTTTTCATCTTCACTGAAACCTGGCTTCACAGCAGCATACCAGACTCGGCTGGATGGATGGATGGATAGATACTTTATTGATCCCAGAGGGAAATTCAAGGCATCCAGTAGCAGATATACAAACTATACAGAAGTAACAACAGAAGCAAGATAGATTTGTACAAATGGAGACAGAGATACTATATAAAGTATGAAAGTATAAAAATAGAGTCCTTAGTGTCTGTGTAAAGTGTGAAGTATAGATGGAGGTAATGGTAAACCGTTTGCTAAGCAAATTAAGAAGATGGCTGTTGTCAGCCATACAGACAGTGCAAATACGCAGTAATATAAATAATTATCAGTGCCAAAAGTGTAAACAGTACAGAATGGAGTAGAATAATACAATATAAATAGATGTAGGGCATTTAGGAGGGCATTTAGGAGGGAGTGTGTGCAGAGATGGGGGTGTGTCCATTGGAGGGACCGGAAGGAAAGAGTGTCCAGAGTTTTCATTTCCTGTGCTGAGAGGAGCTGAACAGTCTTATGGCCTGAGGGACAGAAGACCTCCTGAGTCTGTCTGTGGAGCAGGACTGGGACAGCAGTCTGCCACTGAATGAGCTCCTCTGCCTGGTGATCGTGGTGTGCAGAGGATGGTGAACCTTGTCCATGAGGCTATCATGCTACAGGGGCTAACAAGCCCACATACCGACAGCTGCTAAACCGGGTCAGAGCCACAGTGAGAACAGTGCGTGTGTGGCCTGAAGGGGCAGAGTCAGTTCTACAGGACTGCTTTCAGTGTACTGACTGGGAGGTGTTCAGATCTGCAGCCACCACAGACTCTCTGGTAGACATAAACGAATATGCAACATCAGTCACTGGATTCATCAGGAAGTGTGTGGATGATGTGTCACAAACAAAGCAAATCCGCACACTTCCAAACCAGAAACCGTGGATGAACAGTGATGTCCGCAGTCTGCTCAAGGCACATGATGCAGCCTTTAAGTCTGGCAACAGTGAGGAGCTCAAAGCTGCCAGACACAACCTGAAGGCTGGCATCAGGGCTGCGAAGCACCAGTACAGCTCACAGATAGCAGCTCACTTCAACACCAACTCAGACCCCAGGCGCATGTGGCAAGGGATTCAAGTGATCACTGACTACAAGAGCACAGTCAGCACCCCAGTGACCACAGACGCCGCCCTACCAGCTGAACTGAACAACTTCTACGCCCGCTTTGAGACCCCTGCCCAGGCCCAGTCCTCCAACACTGCCCTGCTCCCCACCACAGAGGAGGAGACACCACTCATACTGGCTGCAGATGAGGTGAGGAGAGCACTGATGAGGGTTTCAACCCAGAAAACCCCAGATGGGCGGGTACTGAAAGCTTGAAGCTCCCATCATCCCAATCCCAAAGAAATCCATCATCACACCCATAGTGATGAAGTGCTCGGAGAGACCAGTCCGGTCTCATATAAAGAGGAGCCTTTCCAGCACCCTGGACCCACATCAGTTCACCTACCCCACAAACCTAATCCGCTTTATGGAGAGGATCCTGACAAGCTGCATCACTGTGTGGTATGGTAGTGCCACCTCTGCTGAGCGCAAGGCCCTGCAGAGGGTGGTAAAGACTGCACAGCACATCACCGCATCTACCCTCCCACCCATACAGGACATCTACGACACGAGACGTCTGAGGAGAGCAGTCAACATATCCTCAGACCCCCCACACCCCAGCCATCCCCTCTTCCAACCTCCACCCTCCGGAAAGAGGTACCGGAACATCCGAGCCAGAACCACCCGGTTCAGGAACAGTTTCTACCCTAGAGCTGTCAAACTGGTCACACCGGCAGCGCCAGTGAGCTAGTGGAGTCCAGTGTGTATGGGCTGGGGTGATCAGGACTAGATCAGCACAGTCTGTAGTGTTGTAGTCATGTTCTGGTAGTCCAGTTACCTAAATCACCATCTTTGAGTGCTAGAAAAGATATTTCAGGGAGTATAGTGCAGGGACCCTATTGTATTTTTTAGGATTTTTCTTCTTCTTCTTCTTCTCCTTTTTTCGGCTGAAACGCGTTGTAGAGCAAAGACCGTAGGGCCTAGAGACACCAAACTTGGAATGAAGGTACAGTAGGGCTGAAATGACTCAGCCACAAAGAATGGCACCAACTGGCCTCAAGGTGGCGCTATAGCAAACCAAAGCACGTTTTGACCTAGAACTCCTAAACCAAAATTTGCCAGACAAAATGACATTTTTCCCAGGTTCCTTGGGTCAAAACCTTTCACTTTGCCATTTGAACCATTAAGCTCTGCCTGCTTAGATCTTTTTCTAATTAGCATAATATGTAAAACCTACTTTTGCGAACTAGTCTTAGGGTTTAAGCCTAAAAATTCAGAAAAATATCTTTAAAAATCCTCCAGACCCTGAACCTTAATAATTATGAAAAACACGCCGACTTTTGTATACAAAATGGTTGCCATATGCAAATATATAACTCAACTCAAAAACGCTTCATTCAAAAATTTTTACACTTTGGAATTTCGTTCAGGACATGATTCTGAGGTGGACTATCAAATTTTCTGCATTTATGTCAATAGGGGCACTATAAAGGCTACATAACTGTTTCTCAGCAACCGTAAGTCCGATTGAGCTGAATTTTGCACGCTTCATCTCTGAGACAGTCTATAAGTGAATCTTTAAGGAGGATTTGATACATCAAAATTTATGGACGCTATTAGCCAATCAGCGTTCAGTAGGCATTTTACAGGCTTAACATTAACCAATCAGCATGAAACTTAAATGGTATGTCTTTGGAGGGACTTTGTAACAGCCAATCAATTTCAAAAGAATTGGCCACAAGATTTTTGGAAAAAACAGGTATATCTCATAAAAATTTCAACCTAATTTCAAACAAATGCATTCCTATCATGCACTGGAGTATTCCAAACAACTTTGCATATACAGTTGTATTAAAAAATGTATAGTAAATTTGTAATCATAAAATTTTTTTCAAACTAGTCTCAGGATTTTAATCGCAGCCTTTCCAAAATGGTATTAAAATATTCTGTGGAGTCTCTAGGTAAAGACTTATGACTTGGACTTGGAATTCACAGCTTATATTGCTATAACTCCTCAGCCTTTACTCAGACAAATTCAATATCTTACGGACATGTATGAACTAAGACTCTGATAAGGTGTACAAAATTTGGTGCAGTTTGGCCTTTAGGGGGCACTATAACTATATGGCCTTTAACACTTGCAGCTCTATGTCCTGCACAACTTTGTAATTACATGTGTCAGAAAATTGACTACTGCTCTGCTATTTTTACCTATTCATTCATCATTAAAAAAGGAAGGCTCTCTACCACATTTTCCATCTGTTTTAACCACTTCATTTTTTTGACCACTAGATGGAGCCAGATACAAAGGAATGACATGGTGCCCAACGACAGGAGAACTGCTTGAGCTGTTAAACCTTTATTATCTTGATAGATCTAAGAAACAAGATAGAAACAAGGTCCAAACTGCTTTAGACTTTGTGAGGCCTTGCTGGTCCAAAAGGTCCAAAATGAGATGTTTTACAGTGATAGTTTGAGAAGGACAGCCCTCTGTTTTTTCCAGTAAAGAGGAGGGGCAAGGTCAGGCCTGTGTGATTTCTGCCTAGGATTACAAGAACTTCATAGTGTTGCAGTCATGCTTCTTCAGATTTTCAGGTGAATGGCTCTTCTAGTATACAGTGCTTTATTTTAGACTCTTCAAACTCTCTTTCAGGGATGAAGTTTCTCTATCTGATACTACTGATTTATACTGGCTTTATGGAGACCATGTCAGGTAAGTGTGCATCATACTGTAAAGAAGATCTGTGTGCCAATAAGGGGAAGAGAGGGTGAGAAAGAATTATTTTAATATCTTTAATAACTTTCTGTGCTTATGAGCATTTTAAGTGCAAGCTTAAGATTCACTGATTGATTAAGATTGTTAGCTTACCGACCTAAAAATTTAATATACCTAAATGCAAAAAAAAAATGTGAGGAAAACATTTCAAACTTTATTATGTCAATGTTCCGGATTTTAATGCATTGCTTGAAATAAAGCTAATTTTCTTAAATACAACACCAATTCCAAAAACGTTGGGACGCTGTTTAAAATGCAATTAAAACAAGAATGCAATGATTTGCAAATCTCAAAGACATTTTTTCACAGTAGAATATAGAACACACATCAGATTCTGAAAGTAAGACATTTTATCATCATGAACAGCATTAACTCATCTAGAATTTGATTGCAGCAACACATCTCAAAAAATATATACGTTTACTTTGCGTATATGATGATAACAACGATGATTGTTGTTGCTGTTTGTTTTTCATTTCAGACCATGTTAAAGTAATTGGCCCGGCTGCTCCTCTTGTTGTTGAAGTTGGAGAAGACCTGGTTCTGCCCTGTTCTCTCCAACCCAGCATCAGTGCTAAGGATATGATGGTGGAGTGGATCAGAACAGATCTAAGGGAATCTAGCACATTAGTGCATCTATATAAAGATCATAAGGATAGAAATGACAATCAGATAAAGTCTTACAGAGGGAGAACAGCTCTATATGAAGCAGAGCTAGAGAAAGGAAACACCTCACTGAAACTATCAGCAGTCCAACCTTCTGATGAGGGAGTTTACCAGTGTGCCATTAAATCAGAGACCTGGTATAATGACATCACTCTTCATGTTGAAGTAAAGAGTAAGTAATACCAATGGTAATCTTCTTCTCCTTCTTCTTCTTTTTATTATTATTATTACTATCATTATCATTATTATTATTATTATTATTATTTATTTATAAAGCAGTACATTTTCCAAATGATACTGCCCATAGTCAAAGTTATGTTTTCTTATATACATTCAGCCACTCATATTTCAAAATATTTCAGTTGAGTTCAGGTGGGACTGACTCTGTTCCTTAGGTGCACAGTGATACTGTGTAACCAGAAAAACGATGGCAGTGGTTCCTGTTTGTATCAAGAGAATACTTATATCATTATAATTTTCATTAGCATTGTTTTCTTTTTCTTTCTAGAACATTTAAAAGTAGTTGGTCCAGATGCTCCTCTTGCTGCTGATGCTGGGACAGATCTGGTCCTACCCTGTTCTCTCCAGCCCAAAATTAGTATTATGGATATGAGAGTGGAGTGGATCAGACTGCATCTGGATGACAGATTAGTGCATCTGTATGAAGGTAATGAAGACAGAAATCAGAAGCAGATGGAAACCTATAGAGGAAGAACAGCTCTATTTACAGAAGAACTTAAAAAAGGAAATGCCTCACTGAAACTATCAGCAGTCCAACCCTCGGATGAGGGATTTTACCAGTGTGCCATCGAGTCCACCTCCTGGTATGAAGGTGTAACGTTTTTTGTCCAGGTTAAGGGTAAGAGCCGTAACAAAATGTAGTCTTATTCCTTATTAATAATTAACAGAACATGCATTATTTTTTTTCAGGTACAGGCATTATGGGTGAAAAAGCATCAGCTGTGCAGTTTACCAGTGTACCATAACCAATTACATATTGTGCTGATTGCTGTGAAAAAGACTGAACTGTTGCATTAAACTATTAAAATGTTAATATACATATGAAATATGTCAATACCCACTGTCCACAACATAATTAATAAACACACTTTAAGGAGGCAACAAGTAAAACACCAATAAATCTGTCACTTAGAACAGCTCAACTGCTTGCCATACAGGCCAAGCAAAACCCCCACACCCAATTTAACAGCAAAGTAGCTACAGGAAGGTTTAGCTGACACAGGGGTTCTGGTGTACTGTTGCACTAAAGATGGAAAGTCATCCAAAGCAATCACTGCCTGCAAGTCCATGAGAAAGGTTAACCTCTGAGGTCTGCAAAACAACATCTAGATAAGCCAGGGGCATTTGGGAAAGAAATTATGTGATAAAATACAGCTGAGATAAAAAAGCTAGGTTTGGAGGAGGAGAAAAAAAGAAGCAGCTGTTGATAAAGGGTACGTTAGCACAGGAAACACTGTGAGGGTATATAAAATGAATTTTACTAAATATCAACAAGTTCTGGAAACAAATATGCCACAATTACTCAACTAAAGCTAAAAGAAGACTGGCTTTTACAGCAGGACGGTGAACCAAACACATAATGAAGAATTCATCATAACCTACTTTAGGTTTGGCCAGGGGTGCACTGCTCTGAACTGAGTCTAAGTATGAGTCAGACTGTGTTTGCGTAAGGAGGTAATAGGTAAGATACCAGTATTTATGTTACAGGTTCTGTAGGCATTAAACTTAAGTGACAGCAGTAACATAGTGATAAATGAAAAGCATATTGTTTTAATAGACATGGGTTGTAAAAAAAGATTTGGGGCAATTATTTATCACCACCAAGAATTCTTCAGTTATATGAAGCTGAACTGAGCTTTTTACTCTCCAGCTCCATGATCGAATTTTCCTATTCCACCTTAAATGGTGCAGCAACCTTAGCTACCAGAACATAACTGTGGCACCCTTTTTATAAGTCTCTTTGGTCGCTTGTTTAGCCACCTTACTGATAATTGGCAGGGCATTCCGGGTACTGGTATTTTCTCCTAACACTCTTTTTGGAGTGTCTCTTTGAAAAATTTCTGTTTGCCATCTAGATTAATTTCTTGCACACTGTCACTGCAAATTTTAAAAATTGTTCTTAATATAAGTAAATGTGTTATTGTATGGCTTGTTGCTAATCTGGTTTGCATTTCAGGTGAAGATTTTCATGCTTGGAAGATTGCCATTATTTGCATTTCAGTTTTTGCTGTTACATTATTGGCCTTTACAGGTTACCTCTGGAAAGGTAGTTATTTTTAATAATAATTTTCAGCATTTTTTGCCATTTACCTAAACAATGCAGAATACATTTGTTATGTAGTAAAAATTCATTTCTGGGAGACTGCATGCATTAACATAATCTCATGCAAACATTTGTTTTTTCTCTAATTCCAGATAAATTATCAGAAAATACATCTCCTGTACAATGCTCATTTATTACCTACATGCGCCTCCACTCAGAGAATTTTAGAGAAGAATTCAACTTAAACAAATACAACACATCGGATGAGGGTAACAGAAGACTCATCCCAGCTATCATTAAGTACAAAAAGGCTCAGTAAGTGAAAATATATAGGTTTACTAATATGAGTACAATTGTCTCATGGAGGGTTTCTAAATATTAAGTGTGTGAAATGCCAATCCAAACAGAAATCAGTAACAATAAATTATGTTTGACCTGCATTACATATAATGGGGAAAATAAGTATTTGATACACTGCCAATTTTGCAAGTTTTCCCACCTTCAGAGAATGGAGAGTTCTGTAATTTATATTGTAGGTACACTTTAACTGTGAGAGACAGAATCTTAAAAAAATCCAGAAAATCACACTGTATGACTTTTTAAATAATTAATTTGCATTTTACTGCATGAAATAAGTATTTGATCACCTACAAACCAGTAGGTCTACCACCACCTCGGTCTGGGGCTCCATGCAAGATCTCGCCTCGTGGGGTAAGAATGATTCTGAGAAAGGTCAGGCATCAACTTAGAACTACACGGGACGACCTGGTCAATGACCTGAAGAGAGCTGGGACCACAGTCTGAAAGAGCACGATCAATAACCCACTACAGTGTCATGGTTTAAAATCCTGCAGGGCTTACACTGAAAGAACACTGAAGATAGATCAGGGCTGGGTCTTCCAGCATGAAAATGACCCAAAACACAGCCAGGGCAACTAAGGAGTGGCTCTGTAAGGAGCATTTCAAGGTCCTGGAGTGGCCTAGCCAGTCTCCAGACCTGAAACCAATAGACAATCTTTGGAGGGAGCTGAAACTCAATGCTGCCCAACAACAGCCCCAAAACCTGAGAGATCTGGAGAAGATCTGTATGGTGGAGTGGGCCGAAATCAATGCTGCAGTTTGTTCAACCTTGGTCAAGAACTACAGGAAATGTCTGACCTCTGTAATTGCAAACAGCTTTCTGTACTAAATATTAAGTTCTGTTTTTCTATTGTATCACATACTTATTTCATGCAATAAAATGCAAATGAATTATTTAAGAATCATACAATGTGATTTTCTATTTATTTATTTTTTTAGATTCTGTTTCTCACGGTTAAAGTGTACCTACGATAAAAATTACAGAGCTCTACATTCTTTGTAGGTGGGGGGAAAAAATCGGCAGTGTAACTGATTTTCCCCACTCTACATTAGTAACAAAATACAGTCCCTGATGTTTTTTTCTTATGAACATTATTGTTTTTGTAAATATTTGCTAAAAGTTAGGACTGCAGCATGTTTACGACTTCTTTCCATTAACAACGCTTAATAATCCTATGGGACTGAAGACATAAACTGATCTGTTTTTGTAGGAGAATTGTTTTGTCATTTTTAGCTATACAGTCTTCAGCTTTGTAACTTTATGGCACCTTTTGTTGCACTTTTCCACATAGCATAGTGCACTGTTTCAGTACAATTACACGCAGGATGCATTCAAACTGCATCTGAAACTGGTGGAAAAGGCTAAAAAACCTTTGACCCTGAGCTGAACAGAAAAAAGAATTACATATTTTGTACAATCATGTACAGCACAAGCCTAAAAATATATTTATGGTATTGTATGAAATCTTACTTTTAGTGATATTTCTTAGAATTATTATTGTTGTTGTTGTTGTTGTTATTATTATTATTATTAGTATTATTATTATTAAAATTTGTTCCATGAATACATATAGATTTGATGGCTGTAAACTCACTGTCCAGTCAGTTGAAATTTTGAGTGCAGCTCTACAAACGGAAAATGTCCTGAAAGAATTGGATCTCAGTAACAATGACCTGCAGGACTCAGGCATGGCAATTCTCTCAGCTGGTCTGAAGAGTTCACGCTGTAAACTCCAGATACTCAGGTCAGTGGTTTTATTTTTTATATCATACATTTAAAATATTCTTTCAGGACTACTGTAACATGCATTGCATTTACTTTCTTTGTTGCAGGCTCACTATGTGTAAACTTAGTAGACGTTCCTGTGAGACTCTGCAGTCAGTTTTACAAACAGAACATTCCTCTTTGGTGGAGCTGGACCTCAGTAACAATGACCTACAAGATTCAGGAGTGGAGCTGCTCTCTACTACACTAAAGAGCTCTCAATGTAAACTGAAGACACTCAGGTCCATAATCCAAAATATGAGCTTTTGCAATTCTGTACAATATGGAAATGTGGTATTATATATATTGATGTCATAACAGCGCTTTTTATCTAAAATAATAACGTTGTTTCATAACTAAAATGTAAGATCATAAAAATGTACATCCATTAAGTTATTATTGTTGGGGTGAAAATTATTTTCATTCAAACTGTTATGCTTTTCAGCTTTTATGATGAGTTCAACCTAAAACAAATGACCAACTATATATGTTGCTGTACATCCCCAAACGTGCACAGATCCCCCACCTTGCCTAATCGTTGTAGATATGGTTTAAAAACAGTGTGGTTCATTTGATTTCTTTTACTTCCATTACTTGGCATTTGTTTCTCCTTTTATGTTTTTTGTCCTGTCCATGCTTTTGACAATATATAGTATTAGAATACAAACTGAAATTAGAATTTAGAATCATTTGCCATTTGTACTTGCACACAGAGGAATTTGTCTTCTGCAAAGTGAAGCACCCACACACACTAAAGAAAACATACTAGGTGGCAATGAGCACACTTGCCAGGAGTGGTGGTCATCCCTACCCATGGTGCACTGTGAGCAGTTGGGGGTCAGTTGCCCTGTTCAGGGGACTTCAGGTGTCCTGTTGGTTTAAAAAATTGACCCGGTGATGAGGTTGGTCCCCTAAACTCCAGCCCATGACTGACCTAGTTTGTGTTACTTTGATATGTTTATATTGTAGTTCAAGAAATGGTTTTGTATGTTAGTTTGGGTTAATTTTTCATTGTTAACTGGTTTATACTTATTAGGACCTTTATTGTGAAGACAGGACTTCACCCTGAGTTGTGCAAAAGCTGTGTACCTTTAAATAATGGTGAACACTATGATATGTTCCGTAGTAGTTTCCTATACCTTTCTCCATTGAATTATTTTGGTTGGGGGTTAATCAAACAATTTAATTACTGGTCAGATTTTTTTCCATAAAGTTCATAGCTAAGTCTTGCCAGTAGAAAATCTTTTAATATGTGCTACATTTTCCTTTGCAGATTTGCTATATGTAATCTCAGCAAAAAGTCTTGTGAAACGTTGCAGTCAGTTTTACAAACAGAAAACTCCCTGAAAGAACTGGACCTCAGTAACAATGACCTGCAAGATTTGGGGGTGGAGCTGCTTTCTGCTGGCCTCGAGAGTTCACACTGTAAACTGGAGATTCTCAGGTCAGCTTTTATTCATTAAATTCATTCAAGAATTAAAAGCGGTGATGATATTGCAGAGAGATGTATGTCTATTAAGCAATCTTACCAATAATAATTTTGTAATTATTTCCAGATATATTATTTTCTAATGAAATAGTTTTTAATCATATACATGTTTTTAATCATATGCAAATTGCAACCGATTTCTACTTGAATTTGTCTATATCTTCAATATATCAAGAGAGAGACAGAAATATCTCATATATAAGGAACATGTTTAATCCTTTAATGGTTAGCAGGTCCAGGAATTGATTTAGCTTGTGGGTAGAGCTGCCAATATGTTGCTTAAAATCAAAGTAATAAATCCTAATTTGTTACTGTAATGAGTTATTATTATGAATAGTGCAATTTCTTAGCGATGCTCAGAGAATTTTACCATAGCTTTTGGATACAATTGATATTGGTTCTGTAATTTCCATAAGTTATCATTTCTGGTTCCATAATTTCTTCAAAAACATTTTCAGCCACAGAAGTGTCATTAAAAAGGTTGATCAGCATACCTGAAGGACATAAATTCAGCAACAGTGGTATTTTTGCAGTTAGTTACTGTTATACACTCATCATCAAGCAAGTAGTTGTACCCAGAAGGAAGTGTGGGCTTGCAATGCTATTATGAAGGAAAATAGGTTTGAAGTAATTATGAAGGTTACCAGGAATAGTAAATTATGAAAAAAATTGACTAATATGGACAATATTTATTGAGCTATACATACAGAAGCAACATGCCATACATCTTGACATGGAGTTGTAAACATTCCCAGTGGTGTCCTGTAATAACCCATCCCATGCAGCTAGCACATTCTTATGCAGTTCGTGCAGATTTTGCTGTAGGGCTGGAGGTGGAGTGACACCAGACCTTCTGGATGTGTGATGTGTGACATCTATTTATGTTTGTGCTGACCACGGTGCCTCCACACACAGATTCGTTGGTCGTCTCCAGCAAGACAAAAGTGGGACTCATCACTGTAAATGACCTGCCACCATTCGCTCCATGACAGTCTGGCACAACACCATTACAATATGTCAATAAGATAGACAAACAAAATAGAACCACTGCAGCTTGGACTGCATACTCCAGTTGCTCTTGTAGCCAGCGCCATTGTTATGCACCATCCTTAGAGCCAACAGTGGTGCACATGGAGCCTGCTGAACATGTCACTTCCTCTCCCGAAGGTGGGCAGAGGTCCTAAGATGATGACCCTGATCTCTCCTGGTCTTTATCCAGCTGCTGCAGTTCTCTGCTCAGTGTCTAGGTGCTCGCTTGCTGCTACCATTTTTTCAGTGTTCGCAGAGAAACATAAGTAAAAAAACTAAAAAAAACTAAATTTAAAAAAATGTTATAAGAAAAGCAGTTGTCAGCGAGTTCAAGCAATGGTTATATAATTAGCAAAAAAGATGATTGATTTAAGTAATAATGCAAGAGTGGCAGTTCTATAATGCAAGATATTGGCAGCGTGGTCATAGCGGCCAGTTGGCAAAGATCAGTACACCAGTGCCTGTATCTCATATTATAGCATGAACCTTGAATGTGTTATTGTGATTTTACCACAATTCTGTTATTGCTGTTTATGGTTAGATTTTAAGATAAAGAGAACAAAAAATGATTTGTTCATTTAATAGCATTCTATAAATTAAATGCACACTGGCAAAACTCTTAAGAAGTTTTAAGTGAAGCTACACTTTGTTTGGTATTCAATGCTCTGTATACAAATCAGTTACCCTAAAACAGCTTATTTAATCTTGGCGGTGAGCAATTCAGAACAGACTGCAAGGTTTAATATTAAAACACATCAAATCAAATCACTTTTATTGTCACTTCACATTTTCACAGGTGTGAAGGTGAGTGAAAGATTGTGCGTAGTCCCTTACAGTATTTAAATACAAAAACTTTATTATTAACCAATCAGATAAATGATAAATTAAAACCACCATGAAACTCAGAGCACCCACTACTAAAATACTACAGCAAATAAACAAGAAGAAAATACTGAATCTAAAATATGAATGTACACTGGGCTCTACACAGGGCAAAATGAACTACAGCTTGGCCCATAGTATATCATCTCACCCAAGGAGCTTGAACCAGGGCAAATGCAGACCCAAATGGAAGAAGGAGTACTTAAATCCCCAACAGTTAATTAAACAAGTGCAGTTTTAAATACCACCTACATATAGTTAGATCCAGAGTGTCCAGGAGTTAAGATGTACAGTAATACAGTAAGTGTCCAGAGTGTCCAGGAGTTCAGATATACAGTAAAGTGTCCAGATTGTCCAGGAGTTCAGATGTACAGTATATACAGTAAAGTGTCCAGGTTGTCCAGGAGTTCAGATGTACAGTATATACAGTAAGTGTCAGAGTGTCAGGATTTAAGATGTACAGTATATACAGTAAAGTGTTTGAGAGTGTCCAGGAGTTCAGGTGTACAGTATATTTTTTGATTAAGTGGTATGTCATTTTAAACATTTTTTAACAAGCAGTTTGCCATTTGTTTAGCATCATTCAATAAAGCTGAGATATCACAGATACCTCTTTAAAGCATAATATACTTTTTCGCCATTCCATTGTAGGACTTTTGTTTTGGCCATCTGGTAAAATTTCCTGTTTGTTTTTGCTTTACCATTTGCAGATTAGCTTTGTGTGATCTTGGGATAAAGACCTGTGAAAACCTGCAATCTGTTTTACAAAAAGAAAACTGCAGTCTAAAAGAGCTTGACCTCAGTAACAATGACCTGCGGGATCCAGGAGTGGAGCTGCTCTCTGCTGGACTGAAGAGTTCACACTGTAAACTGGAGATACTCAGGTCAGCTTTCTTTATTTCATTCTACAATTGTAAACATTAAGTGGTGACTTTTGGTGCTGTAATGCATTTTAGCTTTGTAGCTTTTAATGTTTGTGCCTAGGTGTTTATTTCCCAGGGACAATATAGATGACACTTTGTACTAAAAATGGAACAGGTTTATGTCCTGATTGTTAGATAGATAGATAGATAGATAGATAGATAGATAGATAGATAGATACTTTATTGATCCCGAAAGGAAATTTAGCAGCCAGTAGCGGTTTCACAAAAAAATACAAAATACAAAAATAAAAATAAAAGCGTTGTGCAGTATGAAATACCTAAATGGGTCGGTACTGGCAGCAGTATTATTATCTGTTAAGCTATAGACTATAAAACTATACATAGTACGGGTCACTATCAATGAATGCGTAAATATAAATATATCTCACTTCACAAGGAGGCAAGAAATATATACAAGAAATACAAATATACCTGTAGTCTGTAGAGAGACGGTGCAGTAGTAATAAATGAATGTGTAAGGGATGCAGTTATCAGCAAATATATGACTGAATTAGCATCATAAACATGTGCATATGTTGGTATTTGAGTGGAGTGGAGTGTCCAGGAGTTAAAGAGTTAAAGATGTACAGTATATACAGTAAGTGTCCTGAGTATCAAGGAGTTAAGATGTACAGTATATACAGTAAAGTGTCTGAGAGTGTCCAGGAGTTCAGATGTATATACAGTAAAGGTTCTGAGGGTGTCCAGGAGTTTAGATGTACAGTATATACAGTAAGTGTCAGAGTGTCCAGGAGTTCAGATGTACAGTATATACAGTAAAGTGTCCAGGAGTTCAGATGTACAGTATATACAGTAAGTGTCAGAGTGTCCAGGAGATCAGATGTACAGTATATACAGTAAAGTGTCTGAGAGTGTCCAAGAGTTCAGATGTACAGTATATATAGTAAGTGTCCAGGAGTTAAGATGTACAGTATATACAGTAAAGTGTCTGAGAGTGTCCAGGAGTTAAGATGTACAGTATATACAGTAAAGTGTCTGAGAGTGTCCAGGAGTTAAGATGTACAGTAATACAGTAAGTGTCCAGAGTGTCCAGGAGTTCAGATATACAGTAAAGTGTCCAGATTGTCCAGGAGTTCAGATGTACAGTATATACAGTAAAGTGTCCAGGTTGTCCAGGAGTTCAGATGTACAGTATATACAGTAAGTGTCAGAGTGTCAGGATTTAAGATGTACAGTATATACAGTAAAGTGTTTGAGAGTGTCCAGGAGTTCAGGTGTACAGTATATTTTTTGATTAAGTGGTATGTCATTTTAAACATTTTTTGTAACAAGCAGTTTGCCATTTGTTGAAAACCTGCAATCTGTTTTACAAAAAGAAAACTAATATATGACTGAATTAGCATCATAAACATGTGCATATGTTGGTATTTGAGTGGAGTGGAGTGTCCAGGAGTTAAAGAGTTAAAGATGTACAGTATATACAGTAAGTGTCCTGAGTATCCAGGAGTTAAGATGTACAGTATATGCAGTAAAGTGTCTGAGAGTGTCCAGGAGTTCAGATGTATATACAGTAAAGGTTCTGAGGGTGTCCAGGAGTTTAGATGTACAGTATATACAGTAAGTGTCAGAGTGTCCAGGAGTTCAGATGTACAGTATATACAGTAAGTGTCTGAGAATGTCCAGGAGTTAAGATGTACAGTAATACAGTAAGTGTCCAGAGTGTCCAGGAGTTCAGATATACAGTAAAGTGTCCAGATTGTCCAGGAGTTCAGATGTACAGTATATACAGTAAAGTGTCCAGGTTGTCCAGGAGTTCAGATGTACAGTATATACAGTAAGTGTCAGAGTGTCAGGATTTAAGATGTACAGTATATACAGTAAAGTGTTTGAGAGTGTCCAGGAGTTCAGGTGTACAGTATATTTTTTGATTAAGTGGTATGTCATTTTAAACATTTTTTAACAAGCAGTTTGCCATTTGTTGAAAACCTGCAATCTGTTTTACAAAAAGAAAACTAATATATGACTGAATTAGCATCATAAACATGTGCATATGTTGGTATTTGAGTGGAGTGGAGTGTCCAGGAGTTAAAGAGTTAAAGATGTACAGTATATACAGTAAGTGTCCTGAGTATCCAGGAGTTAAGATGTACAGTATATGCAGTAAAGTGTCTGAGAGTGTCCAGGAGTTCAGATGTATATACAGTAAAGGTTCTGAGGGTGTCCAGGAGTTTAGATGTACAGTATATACAGTAAGTGTCAGAGTGTCCAGGAGTTCAGATGTACAGTATATACAGTAAGTGTCTGAGAATGTCCAGGAGTTAAGATGTACAGTAATACAGTAAGTGTCCAGAGTGTCCAGGAGTTCAGATATACAGTAAAGTGTCCAGATTGTCCAGGAGTTCAGATGTACAGTATATACAGTAAAGTGTCCAGGTTGTCCAGGAGTTCAGATGTACAGTATATACAGTAAGTGTCAGAGTGTCAGGATTTAAGATGTACAGTATATACAGTAAAGTGTTTGAGAGTGTCCAGGAGTTCAGGTGTACAGTATATTTTTTGATTAAGTGGTATGTCATTTTAAACATTTTTTAACAAGCAGTTTGCCATTTGTTTAGCATCATTCAATAAAGCTGAGATATCACAGATACCTCTTTAAAGCATAATATACTTTTTCGCCATTCCATTGTAGGACTTTTGTTTTGGCCATCTGGTAAAATTTCCTGTTTGTTTTTGCTTTACCATTTGCAGATTAGCTTTGTGTGATCTTGGGATAAAGACCTGTGAAAACCTGCAATCTGTTTTACAAAAAGAAAACTAATATATGACTAATATATGATAAACATGTGCATATGTTGGTATTTGAGTGGAGTGGAGTGTCCAGGAGTTAAAGAGTTAAAGATGTACAGTATATACAGTAAGTGTCCTGAGTATCCAGGAGTTAAGATGTACAGTATATGCAGTAAAGTGTCTGAGAGTGTCCAGGAGTTCAGATGTATATACAGTAAAGGTTCTGAGGGTGTCCAGGAGTTTAGATGTACAGTATATACAGTAAGTGTCAGAGTGTCCAGGAGTTCAGATGTACAGTATATACAGTAAAGTGTCCAGGAGTTCAGATGTACAGTATATACAGTAAGTGTCAGAGTGTCCAGGAGATCAGATGTACAGTATATACAGTATATATAGTAAGTGTCCAGGAGTTAAGATGTACAGTATATATAGTAAGTGTCCAGGAGTTAAGATGTACAGTATATACAGTAAAGTGTCTGAGAGTGTCCAGGAGTTAAGATGTACAGTATATACAGTAAAGTGTCTGAGAGTGTCCAGGAGTTCAGATGTACAGTATATACAGCAAGTGTCCAGAGTATCCAGGAGTTCAGATGTACAGTATATACAGCAAGTGTCCAGAGTATCCAGGAGTTCAGATGTACAGTATATACAGTAAGTGTCTGAGAATGTCCAGGAGTTAAGATGTACAGTATATACAGTAAGTGTCTGACAGTGTCCAGAAGTTCAGATGTACAGTATATACAGTAAAGTGTCTGAGAGTGTCCGGGAGTTCAGATGTACAGTATATACAGTAACGTGTCTGAGAGTGTCCGGGAGTTCAGATGTACAGTATATACAGTAAGTGTCCAGGGTGTCCAGGAGTTCAGATGTACAGTATATACAGTAAAGTGTCTGAGAGTGTCCAAGAGTTCAGATGTACAGTATATATAGTAAGTGTCCAGGAGTTAAGATGTACAGTATATACAGTAAAGTGTCTGAGAGTGTCCAGGAGTTAAGATGTACAGTATATACAGTAAAGTGTCTGAGAGTGTCCAGGAGTTCAGATGTACAGTATATACAGTAAGTGTCCAGGCGTTAAAGATGTACAGTATATACAGTAAAGTGTAATAATGCGTTAATAAGCCTGTGACTGAACAGAAGAGTTTAGTCCTCAGCTATCCTCCTCGTCCCTCTTCCGGCCCCGCTGGGAGGAGTTGAAGAGCCTGATGGCTCTCGGGACAGGGCTCTCCCGAGTCTGTCCATGGAGCAGCTCTGTGACAGCAGCCTGCCACTGAACTTGCTCCTTCTGTCCATGATGATGGTGTGCAGTGGGTGCCCATCATCATCCATAATACACAGCAGTTTGTGCAGTGTCCTCCTCTCCGCCACCTTCACCACCGAGTCCAGCTCCACACCAACAACTGACCCTGCTTGCCTGACCAGCTTGTCCAGACGCATCTCGTCTCTCTTCTTGATGCTTCCTCCCCAGCACACCACAGCATAGAAGAGACAGCTGGACACCACAGTCTGATAGAACATCTGCAGGAGCTTCCTACAGACGTTAAAGGACCCCAGCCTCCTCAGGAAGTAGAGTCGGCTCTGCCCCTTCCTATAAAGGATATCAGTGTTGGCTGACCAGTCCAGCCTCTCGTCCAGGTGCAGGCCGAGATACCTGTAGGTCCTAACCATCTCTACTTCCACCCCCTCGATAAAGACCGGCTGTGTGAGTGGCCTCGCCCCCGAGAGTCCACCACCATCTCTTTAGTCTTGGAAGTGTTCAGTAGCAGGTTGTACCTATGGCACCATGCCACAAAGTCCTCCACCAGGTTTCTGTACTCAGCCTCCTGCCCTCCCCTCACACAGGCCACAATAGCAGTATCGTCCGAGAAGTTCTGCATGTGGCACGTCTCAGAGTTGTACCTGAAGTCTGAGGTGTACAGTGTGAAGAGGAAAGGGGAGAGTACAGTCCCCTGTGGTGCACCTGTGCTGCTGACCACAGTCTCTGATGTACAGTCCTTCAGCCTGACATACTGAGGTCTGCCGGTGAGGGAGTCAGTAATCCAGGAGACCAGGTGCGGATCGACTTTGCCAGCTTGTCTCTCAGTCGGAGGGGCTGAATGGTGTTAAAGGCACTGGAAATATCAAAGAACATGACTCTCACAGCGCAGCGCAGCCCTTGTCCTGATGAGAGTGGGCCCGATGGAGAAGGTACAGCATGGAGTCCTCTACTCCCATTTTCTCCCTGTAGGCGAACTGCAGGGGGTCCATTGCGTGTTGGACCTGGGATCTGAGAAGGAGGCTTTCCAGGATCTTCATGACGTGATGTTATGAGTGATGGTCTGAACATTTCTTGGACTAGATCATGCTAATACTAAGCTATTAGAAAACCACCATTAGAGGTCATTAATCTTTCGTTTCTTCTAGTCCTAAATCACAAGATCTAAAAAAAAATATATATATATAACATATATATATATATATATATAACATTATATAATACATAATTTAAATGAATATGTTATGTGTACACTGACATGTCAAAAGTCATCGGATAGCAGTATGAAAATGAATTGTGATTACCTCGGGGAACAGATTGTTCGGGATAAGAATGTTCGAGGCATGATAGTGAGTACCAGACTCACATTTCTAAAGCAGTATAAGCATTTAACATTCCACATTAACATTAGCATTGCCACCCACAGTGGACAGCACAGTGGCTAATTACAGGTGATTAATAATTGTAACTGGTGGCAAACAAATATCTGTGTGAACAGACATGTGACAGAAATCACATCCATATTCAGTGCAGGAGGGCCCACACACATATCCCACAGGTCTGTGCAGTGTCCTTGAGCTTCCATGGGATATGGAAGCAGAAGACCCAAATTGCCTCTGTTAACACCACCACAGCAGCCTTACCTGGGCTTGTGAGGCTGCTAACTGGCAAACTAGAGGACTAGTGATATGTGGCATGGGATAGAGAGATACATAAATAAATGAATAGATAAATAAAACCGTCCAATCAGAAGCCCACTGACAGAACCGGGTAGTTGTACACTGTAAACAACAGTACAGGAGGTGTTATAAATAAATGTTTAGTCTTATAGGGCATAGAGAGAGTGGCAGTGTTCAGTGATACGAGTATGGAACAGTGTACTGTGTAATGTCCAGCTGGTGTTCAGTTAGTGTCCAATCAGTCACATTACAAATTGATGAAGGCTGATGGTGGGGTTCGTATGTGGCAAAAACCCCATAAAAACCCTGAACCCCAGTTGTCAACAAGGCACTGTGCAGGCTGGTGGTGGTTCCATACTGGTGTGGGGTGTGTTCTCTTGAGATGGGTTGGGCACTGGTCCACCTAAACAAGTCGTAGACTGGTGCCCGGTACGTTTCACTGCTTGGTGACCATTTGCAGCTTTTCATGTATTCACGTAACTCCACAATGATGGGATATTCCAGCAGGACAGTGCACTGTTCCATTGGGCCCAAGTTGCCCAGAACTACAGAAGCATTCTGGATAGTTCTGGCAAATAGTGTGGCCTGCATGCTCACCTGACAGCCCAGTTAAGGTTTTCCACTATTATGCCTCTTTTGAATTTTTGTTTCATGTTGCCTTGACATGAGCACACTGGCCAGTGTTCAGCCTCTTTCACAAGATAACTCCTCACAGCTTACTCAGAAGTCAGACGTCATTGCTTAACTGTAAATGTATTTAACTGCTTAACTTTGTTGAAATTGTTTATTTTAAAAACATGAAAATGACCAAATTTCTGAAACATCATTCTCATTACTAAAATAATCATTTATTTACAAATTAATTAATTAATTATAAGATTATCACAGTTTATGTTGTGGTATTGAGAGAAATTTAGGAAATTTTAAAAATAGCAAGTGAAAAATACGCTGCTACTTTCTTGCAGTCTTCAGTCAGGCTTCTTTTTCTTTGTTGATTCACTGCTGGCTGGCTACTGATGGCTGAGAAAGCAAGCAGGTTATCAGTAGCCACACAACTCCTTTACAGGACTTACTAACACTGCACCACTATCACACTAAACACAGATTGTTCCATGCAATGCATATATACATCTTTAAACTAACAGTCACAATTATTTACATATTTTTAAGTCTGTCTGTTCATTGCCACAGTGTTACGCATGGTGCTCTGCATTTGTGGCTCTGCATGGCATCACCTGCCACATGCCCATGGCTGAATGAGCCTGTGGGGGGTGCTACGATATGCTTTACTAATGCACTTCCACAGACAAAAGACCTCACAGATATACATTTTTATGATATTTGTGTACATTTTTTTTCTTAGTACATAGCAGTTAATTACAAAAGGCCTGCTTTGTCATGATTAACTTTAACATGGTTAAAGGTGTGACAAGGTTTGCAAAAGTAATCACTTTTGTTTGTCCAATGTGTGGATATTTTTCGTTTACACTATAAATCTGCCCTATTCTTTGCAAAATAATAATGCTTGTATATATAATTGCTTGTAGTCACATTTTTTTGCCTCTCTCTGCAGATTATCTGGCTGTATGGTCACAGAGGAAGGCTGTTATTTACTAGCTTTAGCTCTGAATTCAAACCCCTCACACTTGAAATATCTGGATCTGACCTACAACTACCCAGGAGAGTCAAGAGTCAAGCTACTCGCTGCTAAATTGGTGGATCCACAATGTACACTCAGGTATGGACAGCAGTGTATGTGTTTTAACCAAAATGATTGAACTCTTTAAGATGGAAATTTGTTCTGCCTGTCTGTTAGACCTTTCCATGGTATTAATTTTAATTTGTAGGCCTTAATATCTGTCACTGTTCCCCACTCAGCTAGACTGCTTTACTATCACTTTTATCGACAACGTTTGTAGACATTTGTAATCATACTCCACACAGCTATCAAGAACAGGTGTCTCGACTTCTGGTTCCGCCAGTTTGACATGATAGCTTAATTTGCCTTTCAAAAAAAAAAAAAAAACCTAAAACAGCAACAAACATATAAATTTAGCCGTCTTTCTAAAATTATGCAAAAAGGGGTTGTAATGAGGCGTAGGACCATCGTGTCAATGACTAAAGGTGCCGAAGAGCCAACTAAGAAGCAAGGCCGAAGCAGCTGTCCCGGGGAAGAATATGGTAAAGCTGAACCAGAGGTTAGCCTGCTAAGGATTTTGAATGTTGAAATACTGAAACAAGCAGAAGAGTGAATCGGCAAGGTTGTGACAAGACTTCAAAGCTAATTCAGCAGGGATCGCACGGGGGTCACACTCCGGCTGCATGAGGGGGCTCTTTGTGGAGACAGAGGGTTTTGAGGACCTTGTATACTGTCTTGTGATAAAGCATGCCATAAGCTGCTTTTCCCAAAGGCTAAAAGGGGAAGATAATGACTGTTAGGGGGGACTGTTCTAAGTCCTGGGTGAAAATCTCCATTGTCTGTCCAGTTTTTTCCTGATTACTACAAGGTGTTTGCCCGCTCTACTGCCTTCTGGATAAGCAACGGTTTGTGCTGCCACCAGAAATTGCATAGTGCACTAATAGGAAGGAGAGGATGTTTGGGATTAAGCCACTGTTAAGATAACTACAACAGCTTTGCTAACGATGCTACACTAAAACTGAGAACCAGCCAAACTACAGAGACAATATAAAACATCATTGTTGTACAGTCTGCATATACGGACGTTGGTACTGTTAATGTTGACTCTTTAGCCTATGTTTAGCGCTCTGTAGGAGTTGTAGTTGCGACTGTATGTGATTTTGGGTGCAGTGTTGAGTGATTGGCTTGTGAGATCTGCTCAAATTGTGAGACAAGCAACCAAAATTTTGGATATGCCAGAAATTCATCTGATCATCCGACTGCTCGATCGGCTTGTTCGGGCTGTTACTCGGACGTCGCTTCCCCTCTCACCCTGCATGGCAAACAGCGCCAAAGGAAGCTGAAATTTGGCCCAATCAATGAAAATACTCAGACCAAATCAGGTAAATCAGGTTTTGTTTACGTGTAATCACGTAAAAAAAAGCAGGGTAAGCGAGGAGGTGTCCGGGCCAGGCTAGCTAAGCTAACTCGGATACCACTTCCAACTCTACTGTTCGCAAATGTCCGTTCTCTGGAAAACAAGCTGGACGAACTGAGACTCAGGTTTACGACAGATCGCCTAACCCGGAACTGCTGTGTTTTCATTTTCACTGAAACCTGGCTTCACAGCAGCATACCAGACTCGGCTGGATGGATGGATGGATAGATACTTTATTGATCCCAGAGGGAAATTCAAGGCATCCAGTAGCAGATATACAAACTATACAGAAGTAACAACAGAAGCAAGATAGATTTGTACAAATGGAGACAGAGATACTATATAAAGTATGAAAGTATAAAAATAGAGTCCTTAGTGTCTGTGTAAAGTGTAAAGTATAGATGGAGGTAATGGTATACCGTTTGCTAAGCAAATTAAGAAGATGGCTGTTGTCAGCCATACAGACAGTGCAAATACGCAGTAATATAAATAATTATCAGTGCCAAAAGTGTAAACAGTACAGAATGGAGTAGAATAATACAATATAAATAGATGTAGGGCATTTAGGAGGGCAATTTAGGAGGGAGTGTGGTGACAGAGATGGGGGTTTGTCCCCATTGGAGGGGACCGGAATGAAAGAGTGTCCAGAGTTTTTCATTTCCTGTGCTGAAGAGGAGCTGAAACAGTATTATGGCCTGGAGGGGACAGAAGCCCCTCAGAGTCCCTGTCTGTGGAGCAGGACTGGACAGCAGTCTGCCACATGGAATGAGCTCCTCTGCACTGGTTGATCTGTGGTGTGCAGAGGATGGTTGAACCTTGTCCATGAGGCTATCATGCTACAGGGGGCTTAACAGCCCCAAACTAACGACAAGCTGCTTAAAAACCGGAGTCAGAAGGCCACAGTGAGAACAGCTGCGTGTGGTGGCCTGAAGGGGGCAGGTCAGGTTATACCAGGGATTGCTGTCAGCGTACTGACTGCGGAGGTGTTCAGATCTTGCACGCCACCACCAGACTCTCTGGTAGGACATAAACTGAATATGCAACCATCAGTCCACTGGATTCATCAGGTAAGTGTGTGGGGATGTATGTTGGTCACAAACAAAGCAAATCCGCACACTTCCAAAACCAGAAAACCGGGGATTATGAACAGTGACCTGTCCGCAGTCTGCTCAACAGGCCACATGATGCATTCCCCCCCCCCCTTTAAGAGTCCTGGCAACCAGTGAGGAAGCTCAAAGATGCCAGACACAACCTGAAGGCTGGCATCAGGGCTGCGAAAGCACCAGTACAGCTCACAGATAGGCAGCTTCCAACTTCAACACCCAACTTCAGAACCCAGGCGCATGTGGCAAGGGATTCAAGTGATCACTGATAACAAGGAGCACAGTCAGGCACCCCCCAGTGGACCACAGACGCCGCCTCCTATACAGCTGAACGGACACAAACTTTTACGGCCCGCTGAGAGACCCCTGCCCAGGCCCAGTTCCTCCAAACACGCCCCTGCTCCCCACCCACAGACGGAGGGAGACACCGACTCGAGACGGGGCTGCAGATGGAGGTGAGGAGAGCACTGATGAGGGTTTCAACCTGAAAGCAGCAGGCCCAGATGGCAATCCAGGGCGTTGGGTGCAACACACCTCACCCGCCTCACACTCAGCACCAGGAGGTGCCCAAGGCATGGTTTCTCTCCCCGTTGTTGTTACACCATGTACATCCATGATTCATCTCGCCACCCACAGCTACAACACCATCATCAAGGTTTCCAGATGACACAACAATAATCGGCAACATTTCACCAATGATGATGAATGGCCCGTACAGAGAGGGAGGTCAAGCTTCCTCACAGAGTGGTGTTGCCGACAACAACCTCTCCCTCAACACTCAGCCACAACCAAAGAGCTGATCAATGACTTCAGGAAGTGGGGAAGAACGCACCGACACCACTGAACACTGTGGAGGCACGGTGGTGTGAAAAGAGTGGAGCGCAGCTTTAAGTTGCTCGGTGTCCACTTAGCCGAGGATCTTACCATGGACAACCAACACTTCACACCTTGTCAGAAAGGCCAAAACAACGCCTCCACTTTCTACGGAAGGCTGAGGGAGAGTCAACCTGCCACAGCAGCTTCTCTGCATCTTCTACAGACCCACTGAGGAGAGCATCCTGACGAGCTGCATCACGTGTGTGTGTAGGTAGGTCTGCCACCTCTGGCGAGAGCGCCAGGCCCTGCAGAGGGTGGTAAGACTGCACAGCACATCACACACGCATCTAACCCTCCCACCCATTTCAGGAACATCTACGACAAGGGAGGAGTCTGAGAGAGCAGTCACATATCCTCAGACCCCCCCACACCCCAGCCCCATCCCCTCTTCCATACCTCTGCCTCCCGGAAAGAGGTGTGGACCTTACCCAGGAAACATCCGAGCCAGAACCACCCGGTTCAGGAACAGTTTCTACCCTAGAGCTGTCAAACTGGTCTCACCAGCAGCGCCTACCAGAACAAGACTACACCACTACCTGAACATCAATCAATCAATCAATCAACATTTATTTTTATAGTGCTTTTTACAACAGATGTTGTCACAAAGCAGCTTTACACAGAATCTTTACAAAGAATCTGGTGTTCGAGCCCCCAATGAGCAAGCCGAGGGCGACAGTGGCAAGGAAAAACTCCCTTAGTTAGGAAGGAAGAAACCTCAAGAGGAACCAAGACTGTCGGAAAGGGGGAACCCATCCTCCTCGGGTGTCAAGCACCAGATACCATACATCACTAGAAAGCAGAGTGTAATGTCTTGATTAGGTCTGTAATTGATGTTGGTTGGTTCATAAGATGGGGTCAAGCAGGGGCCAGGCCAAAAGCCTCCACAGTGCAGGACAGCCAGGAGCTCCGTGGGATAGTAAGGCTCCCAGTGGCTCCCAGACGGGGCAGATGTAGCAGCAGCATCAGGCCCACACAGGACGGGCAGCAGTTCAGCTCAGACACAAGAGAAACAGACACAGACTGCTAGCTCTGACAGAAGACCTGAACACACTATACGGTGTTAACAGAGTGCAGCAGTCAGACTCCGGCAGGCCTGGCTATTACAGCATAACTAAAAAGGGGAGAGCCAGAAGGTCACACAGACATGAGGGCTCCCTGAGAAGTCAGCGCCCCTCTGCTCCACCGTCAACAAACCTGAGTGAACACGAGGAGCAGCGGGACGACAGCACCAACATTCCCAGTTTACCAAACACTCTCTGTCAGTGGACCCCTAGACCTGCACCTTTTATCTATCAGAAGGAAAAGACTAATTACCAAAAGCCTGACTAAACAAGTAGGTTTTAATTTTAAAGATTGAGGCTGTGTCTGAATCCCGAACACTGACAGGTAAATTATTCCAAAGCTGGGGGGCCTTGTATGAAAAGGCTCTGCTCCCCGATGTAGCTTTGTTAATTCTAGGCACTAACAGAGAGCCCGCACTTTGAGACCTAAGGTCATGTGAAGGCTTATAGTACGAGATAAGTTCAGTAAGGTAGGTAGGAGCGAGGCCGTTTAGAGCCTTATAAATCAGAAGAAGAATTTTATACTCAATACGGAATTTAACTGGTAACCAGTGTAAGTTGGATAAGACTGGGCTGAAGTGATCAGACTGGGCTGAAGTGATCAGACTGGGCTGATGTGATCAGACTGGGCTGAAGTGATCAGACTGGGCTGATGTGATCAGACTCTCTAGCTCCTGTAAGGACTCTAGCTGCAGCGTTTTGGACTAGCTGAAGTTTGTTAAGGCTTTTGCAGGAACAACCAGAAAGCAGGGCATTACAGTAATCCAGCCTTGAGGTAATAAAGGCGTGAACTAGTTTTTCTGCATCCTGTAGTGACAGTGCATTTCTTAATTTCGCAATATTGTGAAGATGTAGGAAAGCTACTCTAGTGATATTATTAATATGCTCATCGAAGGCCAAAATCAGGATCGATTTGTGACACCAAGACGTTTAACGAGTAACCTGTGACACCAAGACTTTTAACAGAGGTACCTGGTTTATTGTAACTAAGAAGACTATTTTAGATTGAGTGGTCACATGAAATAGAAAGCAGACAGTAGATTTATGGTTTTTCTAAATTGACTTTTGGGACAGCATGGTCTAAACACTTTTGGAGAGAGAAGAACTTCTGTTTTGTCTGAGTTTAATAGGAGTAAGTTTCTTGTGATCCAGTCTCTTATGTCTCTAACACAGTCCTCTATCTTATTAAGGTCGAAGTGGGTATCATCTGGTCTAGCTGAGATATACAGTTCTGGTGTGTCATCAGCAATAGCAGTGGACAGTTTGTTATGGTTTCTGATTATGGTAGGGTACCGAGTGTGGTGCATATATAAGGTAAATAATATAGGTCCTAAGACAGAGCCCTGTGGGACACCATACATTACTTTTGTGTGAGTGGACAGGACTGAGCGTTTATATTTACATAGACTGATAGCGGTCGCTTAGATAGGCCTAAAGATCTGAACCATGAAAGGGCTATTCCTGTTACTCCTACAAGATTTTCCAGCCTATCTAGTAGGATGGAGTGGTCTATTGTGTCAAAATGCTGCACTAAGACTCAAGATCCAGTAGGACCAGTAAGGAAGAGTTACCTCCTGTCAGCAAAATTAAAAGATCGTTTACCAATTTTCACCAGTGCTGTCTCGGATGCTATGATGAGGCCTAAAACACAGACTGGAATTTTTCATGTATGTTGTTGCCTGTGCAGGTAGGTTTAGCTCTGAACTGTTTGCTACACTACAGCCTTTCTCTAAATGTCTACTGATCTGAATGGAAGATTTGAAATGGGTCTGTAGTTTTGCTAGCTCATAGGGATCAAGATCAGTTTCTTAATGTAAAGGCTTAATTAACACTGCTAATTTAAGGGATTTTGGGAACGTAACCAAGGCTAAGAGAGAAGTTTATTATAGACAGAGGAGGCTTGGTTATTTCTGGCAGAACTTCTTCAGTAAACTAGTCGGAACTGGATCTAATATGCATGTAGAAGATTTTGAGAGGATGAAAATGGTAATTATTTGAAATAAATCTCTTTTGTTGGGAGTACAGAAAAAGATTCCAGCCTCTCTGCAGGAGTTATATATGTGCTCTAGATTAGGCATTAGCATTAACACGTGAAGTCTGTCACCCCTGCGCATTTTGTATTTTTAGCCTAATTGTTTCAATTTTATTACTGAAGAAATTCATAAAGTCGTTGCTACTGTATGTTAACGGTATCTGGGGTTCAGTCGCAGATTGACTCTGGGGTTAATTTAGAGATTGTGCTAAATAATAATCCTGGATTATTTTTGTTATTATCTATCAGTGAGGACAGATAAGATGAAAACGTGCTACACTTAGAGCTGTTCTATAGTCCTATGAGGCTATCCTTCCAGGCAGACTGGGAACACTTCAGGTTTAGTCAGGCGCCCATTTACGCTCTAGTTGTCTGAACGGTCTGCTTTAGAGCTCGAGTGTGATCATTATTACCATGGAGGCTAGTTTTCTTCTGTCTAATTCTTTTACGTTTTAATGGAGCCACTTTATTTAAATAGAGAGTGAAAAGTGTCCTCCAATAGCATTGGGGTAAAAAATATCTAGATTCAGTGGGTTTCAGACAGACAGCTAATATATATTTGACAGATCTGGCAGGTTTTCGATAAAATAGCTACGAGGTGTAGAGGAAAGTCATAGTGCGCTTAACACAGTATTGTGCGGATAAACCTATAGTAGACTAAAGCTAATTTCATATGAGATTAGATAAATGATCTGAGACTGCGGTGGTCTGAGGGGAGTATAGTTAGATTTGTCTAATATTCCACTCCGAAAGGTTAAAATTAAAATCCAGAGAGTGGCTACAGTAATGAGTTGGTCCCATTCATATTCTGACTGATTGATACTGGAATGAGTCTAGGATGGATAAAATGCCTTTACTAAGTTGATCCTGTGGTTTGTCATGGTGAAAATGAAAATCTCCAATGATTATTGGCCTTATTTGATACTTGTTATTAAACTTGATAAAAGTCAGCCAAACTCCTGTAAGAAATTCAGAGTAGGGGGCCCTGGTGGCCTGTAGATTGTAATCAGTGAAAACGAGTGTTTTTTTTCGTCCTTTGATCTATCGTATATTAAGAAAATCAGAATTTGGAAAGAAGAGTGTGTGCAGCCTGCTTTCTGGTTTATTCCTAAAGAATTGGAGAAGATGGTTGCTACACCTCCACCCCCGCCCGTTTAAAACGAGGACGGTGTACATAACTAGGCTGTCGGGGTGGCTTCATTTTAACGCTAGATACTCTTTCAGGTCTAATCCAGGTTTTCTGTGAGACACAGAGCGTCAGAACTCTGATCAGTAATGAGATCATTAATAAGGACGGCCTTAGATTGTAAGTGATTCTGAATATTAAGCAGACCTAGGTTTCAGACTCAGTGTACGATCATTGTGAACTGATTGAACTGGTCTGATGTTAATAAGGTTAGTAAGACTAACTGTTTGCAGTTTTCTAAAATGTTGTTTGACTCGGGGGACAGACACAGTCTCGTTTCTATGGATCCTATGTGGCGTCTCTAGGCAGCGAGCAGACACTTGGTTTAGCCTGTTTGTCTGCCGCCTGGTCTTGGCATGACTACACCACTACCACTACCACTTGGCATGACTACACCACTAAAGACTCCTACCAGAACACGACTACACCGCTAAAGACTGCTACCAGAACACAACTACACCACTAAAGACTGCTACCAGAACACGACTACACCACTAAAGACTCCTACCAGAACACGACTACACCACTAAAGACTGCTACCAGAACACAACTACACCACTAAAGACTGCTACCAGAGCACGACTACACCACTAAAGACTGCTACCAGAACACAACTACACCACTAAAGACTGCTACCAGAACACAACTACACCACTAAAGACTGCTACCAGAACACGACTACACCACTAAAGACTGCTACCAGAACACGACTACACCACTAAAGACTCCTACCAGAACACGACTACACCACTAAAGACTGACTAACAGAACACCACTACACCACTACCAGAACACGACTACACCACCACAGACTGCTACCAGAACACGACTACACCACTACCTGAACATGACTACACCACTAAAGACTCCTACCAGAACACGACTACACCACCACAGACTGCTACCAGAACACGACTACACCACTAAAGACTGCCACTGATTTGTAGTTCCACTACCTCACAGGACTGTCTGCACTGTACACTTCACATATCCATACTGTTTAAACCACATACTTACTGATACTGCGCTACTCTTTGCACATGTCCTGTACACATACTGTACTGTACTGTATTGTTACACACATTGTTTTTGTCTATTTGTCTTTGCACTACACTATTTATATAAATGTATATACAGTGGGGTGTGAAAGTTTGTGCAGTGTTGTTAATTTTCCTGATTTACCTTTATAAAGTATTGATTGTTTGGATAAAAAAAAATCTGTTAAATATATCATATAGGGGACAAACACAGTGATATTTGAGAAGTGAAATGAAGTTTATATTGTTTACAGAAAGTGTGCAATAACTGATTAAACAAAAGTAGGCAGGTGCATAAATTTGGGCACCAAAAAAAATCTTTAGTAGATCCTCCTTTCCAGAAATACCAGCCTCTAAACGCTTCCTATAGCTTCTAATAAGAGTCTGGATTGTGGCTGAAGGTATTTTAGACCATTCTTCTTTACAAAACATCTTAAAACAACTTTCAAATGACCTGAAAACAAAGATTGTTCCCCATCATGGTTTAGGGGAAGGCTACAGAAAGCTCTCTCAGAGATTTCAGCTTTCAGTCTCCACTGTGAGAAACATACAGCATCTCCTTGTGTAAAGTGCTGGGTTAGGGTTAGTGTTACTGTGCCTGTGGTCTTCCATTTCCTCACAGTGTTTCTCACAGTGGAGACTGAAAGCTGAAATCTCTGAGAGAGCTTTCTGTGTCCTTCCCCTAAACCATGACGGTGAACAGTCTCTGTTTTCAGGTCATTTGAAAGTTGTTTTGAGACTCCCATGCTGCGACTCTTCAGAGAAGATGCAAAGAGGAGAAAAACTTACAATTGCCCCCCTTAAATACCCTTTCTCATAACTGGAGTCACCTGTGTATGGAGGTCACTGAACTTACAAATTTGAGTTCCAATAATTAGGTTTAATTAAGGTTTAAAAATCAATAAAATGACAACAGTGCACAAATTTATGCACCTGCCTACTTTTGTTCAGACAATTATTGCACACTTTATGTAAATCATATAAACTTAATTTCACTTTCGCACCCCACTGTATACACACATTCTTCAGCTGCACTGGAGAAGGAGCCTGGCCGTGTTTCGTTATACTGTACAACCCTGTATTCGTATAATGATAACAAAGTTGAATTGAATTGAATTGAATTGAATTTGTTCATTGGTCCACTTGGTAGACAGAGTGTGTTTGTAGGTGAACCACTGTGTCTGGAATGTTGTCCGATAAATGTACAAATGTCACCTTGGTTGCTTAGCATTAAAGAGGTCATTGCACACAGAAATTGATTAGTAGCTCTTCATCATTCCTGTTTCCAAGATCCTCCTTCTTCTTAGCATTCGTCTCTTCAATTACCAGCAGTAGAACTTGATTGCAGGTTGATTTCTGGTTCATTTCATGGTTTGATCATTAAACGTTTTGATTTCTTTTTCCATAAGCTTGGATAACTGTAATGTAAAAGGTTGTGCATCTTTGTCATTCTAAGACCTTTCTGGACAGAATGTCAATGTCATTTGTTTAGTAGTGATATATTAGGAGGTATATATATATCTAAACCAAGATGTTTCAGAGAATTAACCACAAGGAAAGCATCAGTGAGGTATAAAGAGCTAGCTTTAAAATTAAGAACGAAAAACAATCCAATTTGTTGCAATTAATCTTGGAGTAAACCTCCAATTAAAATGATCAAAAAGTATGAGGGACTACTTCAGTGAGAGATGACTGCTTTGTCTGTAAATAATAATATACCATTTGCATATAAAGAAAAGGTAGATAGCTGTATTTTTCTAAAAACAATAGTTGAAATCAATTCTGATGAACAGCCTAAACTATGGGTTTGAGAGAGTGAACAAACAGCAAGGTGGAAAACGTACAGCCTAGAAGGTTCCCCTTCCTAAAGGATAGACTGTATGCATAAGTGGCCTGTCAAGACATCTGCCATTGGATCAGAATACAAGACTCTAATCATATTTCGAAAACGAAGCTGTTCTGTTCTGTTAGTATTGTGTATATTTATTGTATAGCTTTCCACTGACCTTCACATGTGTGTAAATGTCATGTAACATTAAATGTGATTTGATTTATTTTAATTTGATTATCGCTAAAATTCAAACCAAGACCTATTCTAATACTAACTAATTACTACCTTCCAAAAGAAGAATCTGCAGTTAAGGTATTCCGTCATGGCTGTTGAATATCAGGTTTATTGTAAACATGAGCCTAACAAAGATGAATTCATAAAAAAAACATATCAAGTGTTCAGTTTGAAGTCTACTATAAGGCCCTACCCTTTCCAAGTTCTTCTGACACATATAAAACTTTGCATATTGCATCCTTCCACTTTAACTATCAATGACATCAACATTGGTCTCTTTAAATACCCAAACACCAGCCATGCACACCTATCAAAATAAGTGATGAGATTAAAAAGTGATTAAGAAGGAAGCGAGAAAAAGTTATGTCCTTTTAAAAATAAATGCGTTATTAAGGAAGACATTCGGGCCAGTTCAGTGTATGGCTAGAGATACAATGAGCTTTCCATTAGCATTAGCAATTTAATGTTAAAACATAAACCAGGACAAAAGAACATAACACCACATCCACAACAAAAACTGTAAAAATAGATGTTTATAACTTCATACTGCACACTGCATCCTTCTTTTCAGCGCCCTCAGGCAGGATAGGAAAATATATGGTCTGTGTGGGGTCCAGTTATTGTATATGTGAGCACATGAGCATGGGACTTGTTTTCAAAGAGGTAGGGTTACTCTGAAGAAGAATGTCATGCTTTGAACTGACTTTCTGTGTTTCTGATTTTAGGTAAATATGATATGTTGCTTATTTTTACAATGTCTATAAATGGATGTATGTAGATCTCTGTACAAGGTCATTAGTCTCCCTGGCCATTTGAAATACTATGCTCAGCTTTGGGATTTATTCCACAGTATGTCAGTATTATCTGGGACAGTGAGTGACAATGTCAGCCTTGCTCCAAGTCTCCTAACCCTAACACTCACAGAATCACGCTAACACCCTTACTCCAGCTAATGTGAAGCTGGACCCTAATACACTCTGACCATGTACCCACTTTCCCTACCTGTTTATTCATCACAGAATATCGGACCCAAAATAAACATAAGCACATGGAGATGACAAGAGCATGAGAAAAGGTAAACAAAGAAACAGGCAGGGATGGAAACAGGGCAAGGTGTGACAGCAGGTTTTAAGAATCTGGTCTTTCTGTCTGTTTACTCTTTTGATCTCAGAATTTGATTTAGCTATTTCTCTGAATTGTGTTCCTGAAAATAAACACAGTTCAAGGTAGTGGAGAACAGATTTCAGGGAAATATAGAAACATTACGAGTGTGCTCGGTAGGCTAATGATGGGCTTAGTGCCAGTAGTTAGCTCACTGAAGCTATGAATGAGTTTAATGGAGGTGGCCTCATTGGGGCTAAGTGCTGGTTAAGTGAGACTCTGAGTTTTTAATGGGGTTAAAGGTAGGCTCAGTGGAGATAGGAGTGGGATCAGTGGGAATAAGAGTGGGGCTAATAGTAGGTTCTTATAGGGATAGGAATTCGCTCAGTAGGGAAAGGAGTATGTTCAGTGGCAGTATAAGTGGGCTCATTTGGGACTAGATGCAGTCAAATCTTTGCCAGGAATAGATTTATTAAGAATAGGTATGGACTCTATGAGGCTGGGATGGTGCTAGGACTGGGGCTAAGAGTAGGCTCAGTGGACCTGTGGGCCTGACAATGAACAGAATAACATATTCATCTACAGTATTCAGCCATGACTAGAATCATCTAGACTCTTTACCTTTGACGCAAAGAACAACAGGTTTGATTGATCCGGTTCTTCCTTCTGTTTTTCTTTTATCTGTTTCCCTGAATGACTATTTTTTTAACTAGAATTTAGAACCATGTTGCTATTTGTGCTTGCAAATTGTTTTGCAAATTGTGTATGTAAGCACATAATAGAGGATAAATTCAGTAACATAAAGGAAGGCTACCAGTTTGTTCAGAAGGGCCAGGATTGATCTCTATGGCAGGAGTAGGCTAAGTGGGGCTAGGATAATGCTCAGTAGGGCTGGCAGTGAATTAAATGGGACTTGGAGTGGGATTGTTGGGGGTGTTGAGTTATTGGCAGGCTCAGCGTGGCTAGGAGCAACACTACTGCTGTGGGACTGATAATTTACATTTGTTAGATGAATTGCATAACATAGTCATCCACAGTGTTCAGCTATGACTAGACTCAGTTAGACTCCTGACCTCTTATCTGGAGAGTAACAGGTCTGGTGAATCTGGTTTCTCTTTCTGTGTACTGTTTTGATCTCCCTGTTTTTGCTTGTTTTTCCTTTATCTGTTTCCCTGAATTCTGTCCCTGTTTATATTTCTCTTTTCCAAGAGTTTATACATCATTTATATTTTCCTCTTTTCTTTATTTCTAATCTTTCTGTTTTTCCTTTACCTACACTGTCATATGAAGGAATAATTTATCATCAAACAGAAATCATTTACAGGAAAAATAAATAGGGTTAAAAAGGGTAAAATGGAAAAAAGACGGAAACAGCATTCATGGTCAAGAGTTTTGTGTTCAGATGTAAATTAAAGTTCTTCTACTGGTCTATAAAGCTCTAAAAAATCTAGAACCGGCCTCTCTCTGTTTATGTTCCAGCTGGTCATCTTAGATCTGCAGGTACTGACCTGAACACCTTCAGTACTCTGGTTCTAAACTGTGGAGTTCAGTTCAGGCTCTATTAGACAGTCCAGCTCAGAGCTCACTCTAATACACACCTGAACACACCTCTCTCTAACTCAGAGCTCAACGGCATTAGACTGCTCAGCGCTGCTCAACATGCAGGACTGTTGAACTCTTGAACAGACACACATAATGAACACACAATGTCAAATACTCAGTACTCATGTGATCCTCCATAGGCTCACAAACTACTCAACCCATGCATACAGACGTACAC
>JAMWET010006874.1:157500-218104 GCA_024036415.1 Prochilodus magdalenae | reverse complement strand
GTTTATGGATAAAAACTATTACTGTTATATAAAACTGTGTATTAGTATAAACAGGGATTGTGTGTTTAGTATTGTATATATTTATTAATGTATAGTGGTCTAATGTATATGTTTGTATGTAAATGCTGTAGGGGACTACGCACCAGTTTTTCCCTCACCTTCACGCCTGTGTAAACGTGACGTGACAATAAAAGTGATCTGATTGATTTTATTCTCTGGCTGAAAGTGTAAAACTGGTTTCTGTTGGCCACCTGGCGCTAAACAAAGACGGAATTCTGGTTACCCTTACGACTCTGTGCACCGAATGAAGTAAGAGTTACTATAATGCAAGATCGCCTGTATGTGTTTGTTAGCTCACTGGCTATCGGCTAGCAGTCCGTTTTGATTGACACCACAGACCACAAAGATTCCAAACATCACACATCCCTGTATTTATGATATTTGATTGTATTAGCCAGATCGTTTATCATTAAACCGTTGAGAACGATTTACATTTGTGCTACATGGTCCTCCACTGACATACATGGCTAACCATAGCCTCACTGAGCCGGATGGGCTCCAGCTACAATGCCTATCTGGATAATGGAGCCATGTTCCCCCGCTGGAGGTAATGTTTATTTCATCATGTGCTCATGTAATGTGATTTTTCGGGGTGGTGTGGTGGGTTGGGGGGGGGGGAATTTTTTTTTAGCCATGCCAGTCTGGATTATATTCATGAGAGGCCCGTTATCTGTTGGCTCATGTTGATAACTGAACCACCGCTCGCTACTTTGAGCTGCACCTTATGAAACATTGAAGAGGTTTGGAAATTTCATCCTCTTGTTTGTTCCCACCACATTCAGCCCAGAACTTGTCCTCAGACGTTCTCACGAGAAGACGAAGGCCCTGTAAGACCAGGACTCTATGACGCTTTAAAGAATAACCGTAGAAACAAGGCCTGGGTTAGCCTACTGTGATCAAAGCGGGTATGTCTACGCATGTGACGAATGAACTTTGATCTGATTTGATTATTTAGATGTCCTCACTGAATCATCTACAGCATAAAAATAAAACAAGACATGATTCAATCTTAACAGACCCATGACCGCCATGCTGACTGCGCTCCGGCCGGTCTAACATCAAGGCAAGTCATCTACCATTCTTATATACAGCCTGTGTCAAACAGCGTTAGACTCCATCAGGTGACTTCTCGCGCCTGGGAAAGCATTGGGAGGTAGGTGGTTTCGATCATCCTTCACCCGTCACAGCGGTGTGGTGTTTTGGCATGCCTGTTTTCCACCTTGTGGGCATAATAACAAAAGTGCCCAAACCCGACACTGTTTTCCTTCTGCATTTCAGACTCCAGATTTGATCTCCTCCTTCAGAAAATCTGTACACAACTCTCTCCTTTATCCCAAAAGTTGTTCATCAGCCAAAGACATGTCTGGCTCTGTAGCTCCCTCCTGAATCTACAGTGTTTACGCTAAGGGAGCTAACAGGTAACGAAAGCCTATACCTCACCAATTAGCAATCCACATGCCATGGTAGTTGGTGGAGCCCAGAGAATAACACCACTACCTGCCAGGGAGCCACCACACCATGTGGGAGACTGGGGTTTCAATCCAAGTCTGGGTGACTACGCTGGGCTACACCAATAAGTGTCCCTGGGCAAGACTCCTAACACTACACTGGCCTACCTGTAATATGAGTAACCTTGTATGTCGCTCTGGATAAGAGCGTCAGCTAAACGCCGTAAATGTAAACGTACATGCTGAAAACCAAATCCCAAATCTGAGTCAACTTACATCGAGTTCCTGCCTCAAACAGGTTAGCTTATGAGGTCTAGGTGGTCTTGTATGTTTGGAATTAGCCTGTATAGTTGGTATGGTCAAGATGGCCGCTTCGTGAACAGACTTTCCAATGGACACTGGCTAAACTCAGCAAGGAATGAAAGTGTACACTTAAAGGTGTGTTCATTTGGTAAAACAACAAAGCCATGGGGTTCTGTATGGTGCATTCCTCCACCATGCTAATCCAGAAAGGAGCCGTCTGTATGGCAAGCGGCCCACCTATAGAACCGGACGAAAACAGCTCTGGTGCCCACTTCTATCCGTTTTCATAGAGACCAGTATACAGTAAGAGCAGAAACCACATAATCAAGTCTATTCGAGATTTCGAGCCTCTGAGGAAAGGCTGATTTAGATATGCAGTTTGCATCACGCTAATTGAGGAGGGAGTGAAATGCTCGAAGCAGAATCCCCTCTGTTCCTTTTCCAACAATCTAAGGGTTAGGCCACACCATCATTATCGTATAATCATTTGCAGAAAGGCGCGTCTGTGCCAGCGCACGAGTGTGGTCCAAACAGGAATCACAGCACCCTGCTTAAAAGTGACCACTTGGTAGGACCTCAAGGAAAAGCTCAGATATGTATCTAATGAGTGAGGAACCTTGGACAGTCTTACTAAACACGAGGAATGTGATCAAAGTTCAGTCTGAACAACATGCACGCGCTTATCTGAATAAAGGAGAAGGCGGAAGCTTATCTAAATACGCCAGTGTGATTAGCTTAGGAACAGACACGGAAAACAAACCAGACACGAGTCTTACACCTAAACGAGACAGACAGTCTGTGGTCAGGTCCTTTCGTCCTTTCATGTCCATCAAAATCATATGTGTACATACACACACACAGACTAATATATATATATATATATATATATATATATATATATATATATATATATATATATATATATAATATACTAAATAATATTATTAGTGTGTATATATATATATAAAAATATACTATATATATATATATATAATATATATATATATATATTAGTATATAAATATATATAAATATAAATATATATATATATATATATATTTATTTATTATAGTTTTTATCCATAACTTTATATTACTGTTATATAAAACTGTATATTAGTATAAACACAGATTTTGTGTTTAGTATTGTATATATTTATTAATGTATAGTGGTCTAATGTATATGTTTGTATGTAAGTGCTGTAAGGGACTACGCACCAGTCTTTCCCTCACCTTCACACCTGTGTAAACGTGACGTGACAATAAAAGTGATTTGATTGATTTTATTCTCTGGCTGAAAGTGTAAAACTGGTTTCTGTTGGCCACCCGGTGCTAAACAAAGACGAAACTCTGGTTACCCTTACGACTCTGTGCACCGAATGAAGCAGGAGATACTATAATGCAAGATCGCCTGTATGTGTTTCCCATTTCATTTATTATTAGCTCACTGGCTATCGGCTAGCAGTCCGTTTTGATTGACACCACAGATCACAAAGATTCCAAACATCGCACATCCTTGTATTTATGATATTTGATTGTATTCGACAGCTCGTAAACGAGACCAACAATCTGTGGTCAGGTCCTTTCGTCCTTTAATGTCCATCAAAATCATATATCAGCAGAGAGAACCTTCTACAAGATCAGCGGTCATTTCAAAACTTCGTTAATACTGTACAATATGAACAGTGCTGAGCAATGCTGTTAAGCCAACAGTGGCCTGTGCAATCCTGATCCCATGGGAGGCTAAAGATGTATACATGCTGCATCTAAACACAATCCATATTTAAACCCCACCCCCAAAAATAAAATAAAAATAAAAAAAATAAAAAACCCTACGACTGCTGGTCTATATCGCTAGAACCGATCTTGTAGGAACCCTTTGAGGACAGCCACCATGTATACGCTAACTCAATCTTTACACTGTGAAATGTTCTTCAGATTGGGGAACGTGTTGTTTATGGTTCTATATATTCGCCCCTGTCCAAAGAAAAACAGATATCGCCAAAATGGCAACTTTACAGGAGAGGCCAGAAACCTCATTGAATTATAATGTAAGTCAATGGAACCAGACGTCCTTCCGAGCACTTCTGGGCCATTTCAGTCGGTCCGTTCATCATGCAATTCTCACAAAGTGTAAACGGCAGCAGCTGTTTTCAAATAATGCATAAAAGTCAACATGGAGGTACATGTTTTTCACTGGACAGCGATGATATACACATTCGTGTTGTAAATGGTTCTATACAGCACTAAAAGGTTCAGCTATTGTTATAGTAGGTCATTTTATTTCCCCCCAACGTGACATTGTAAATGAGGGGCCCAGCGGGACTAGAGGAACGGGAAAAGCTGTAATGGTGTACAGCATGGCATTCAAATACGGGAAAAGGCCCCTCAAGAAACAGCGCCAGGATAAAAAACTGCCGGGCACGCCGAGAGCGCAGAAGGGTTGATCGTTTTGTGGGATCCAAAATGCTACAAACCATTTATGAGGTTTTTTCCCCCAGATTTTCAGTGACTATGGATGTATGTTTCTGAAATGGTTATGTGGGTTTTAGTTTCAAATATCTCTTATATCTTATATTTCAGAGTCTTATATTTCAGTATATAGGCTTATATGCAGCCTGGTCTTGTATGGTTGCAATCAGCCCCCCCAAAAGTAAAAAAATTAAATTAAATAAAAAATAAAATAAAGTTTAAGATTCTTCATTTTAAGCACAATGCACATTTCTCCACAATGCTACACAATCCAGAACAATACCATCTTCCTTCCATATCTTATATCTTTATATGTATATATACACGGTTATATAAATATTGAAGATATTGAAGATATATCTATATCTATATATATATATATACACACACAATATTTATATAACCGTGTATATCGGATGTTGGAATAGGCCCATCATTTTCCATATAGGTGCCATGTGTTTTGTATAGCGAGGCATATAGTAATCATAACCAGCAGCAACACTAGTATTCTCTAATGTAGGTTACACCTCGTTCCTCTCTCTCTCTCTTTCTCTTTCCTTTCTTTGCCTAGTTCGCCTCTTATCTTGCCATCCTCCTGAGCTTATCGCTGCTGAAGTGAGACACTCCTGGTTAGCGCTGACTGACGGTGAAGTCATGTTTCAAAGTGCAGCCTGGCGTGGTTACTCATGAACCAAACCCCGTCTACCTTTCAGAAGCCCTCGCCCCTTACACCAGGGGAGCTCAGTACCGCAATGAGCCGCGTCACCCAAAAAACAACAAAGCCCAAATAAATAAATAAATAAAAAGAGAGAGAGAGAGAGAGAGAGAGAGAGAGAGAAAAGGTCTTACTGTTTAGAATCTGGGTGTTGGGCACAACCCCAAATCACACAAAACAGACAAACAGGTGTGTGTCAGATGCCACACCTTGGGCAAAATCCACACACATGCACAACTCACGACCGTTAACCTGCCTTTCTCCATAAAATAAAAAACACCTATCTGTGCTATGCACTCTCCAGTCTTGGCTCTCGATCTCATGCACAAAAGGAAGTCTCTAAATGGGTTTCCCCCCACCATAAGTGCCATCAGATATCAGCAGTTAAAAAAAAAATGAAGCACTCTTCTGAAGCACAAGCTTTCTTCCTGTTCCAACAGGAAGTTGCATCACTGCTCTGATTTAACTCTCTCCAGTAACAGACATGTGCTTTAAGCGAACTCAGAAACCCAGATTGTGGGCTTTAGGATAAGATTCAGTTCCAGAACTATCCATATGAACTCGTGAAAATCTGTTATTGCACATTAGGGGTGGGCCACAAGCCAAAAATACATTTCTGTGATTATATATATATATATAAAAATTTTTTTTTTTTTTTTAATTCTTACTGCAGATGGCACAATCGTTTGATCAACTGGAATAGAATATGGACCCCATAAGACTTACATGAACATGAAAACTGAGGACGTGATGATTCCACTCATCGTTTACATACTGTGTTGCTCTAACTCCAATCACCTGGGACTGATATTCCTCCCTTTGACTGAAACATGTAATTCTGTGCATGGTCTGTGTTCTACCAGTACAGATGATATATGAGGTACGTTCAGAAAAGCATATCGTGTTGTGACGGTGTTTACAATAACGATAAACGTGTCATGCTGTGGCACATTAAATATGCATGTCCTGAGAAAAGCACGGGCCCACCCATGGAAATGAAATATGGGGACACAAGGATATCAGAATCAATACTGCAACCAGCAGATATCTGCTTCCGAAAATATCAACAGCAGCAGTATAGTCCATAACAGCATCAGGGGGTTATCCATTTTTGATTAAAAGTGGGCGTGTCCATCAAGCTCTCCTCCTTCTTATACAATATGCATCATCACCATCCAAACTGCCATCTAGTCATTACTACACACTCCAACCAATCACATAGCAGAGTCCCTATTAGCTTTTGGGGGGCTGTGGGGGTGCAGTTTAAAAACATACACAGACAGACAGACAGACAGGCACAGAGAGAGAGAAAGAGAGAGAGAGAAAGAGAGAGAGAAAGAGAAAGAGAGAGAGAGAGAGACAGACAGACAGACACACACACACCGGCAGAGAGAGAGAGAGAGAGAGAGAGAGAGAGAGAGACAGACAGACAGACAGAGAGAGAGAGACAGGCAGACAGAGAGAGAGAGACAGGCAGACAGAGACAGAGAGAGAGAGACAGACAGGCACACAGAGACAGACAGACAGGCACACAGAGACAGACAGACAGGCACACAGAGACAGACAGACAGGCACACAGAGACAGACAGACAGGCACACAGAGACAGACAGACAGGCACACAGAGACAGACAGACAGGCACACAGAGACACAGACAGGCACACACACAGACACAGACACAGACAGGTCTGAAAGGCCGGTGCAGGATGTAGTGTGCTGCTGGAGAGGAGCTTTAAGGCCTGTTTGTTTGGAGATTACTCCGGGACCGATCCGCTCCGGCTTCCTGCTATTGTTGTATTCTTTGCACGGCTATGTACAGGTGTGTTCTGGGAAGGGAGGGCCCAAGCAGGGAAGGCAGGCAGGCACGCAGCCCAAAAAAGGAGAAGCACTGCACAAGAAGAATGGACACCAAACAGAGGAGGAAGAGAGCGCTTTCAGCCAACAATGACGCACTGGCACAAGCTAGCCGAAACGGAATACGGCCGCACAAAAGCTGGGAAAGCCTGGACTCGAGCTGATCTTCAACCTGGTCCCGAGTCGAGAGGAGAAGAAACACGTTTAGGCCTTTGGAGTGTCTAACAGTATTGAGAATATGGTGGATTTGATCAGGTGTTTGTAGATTCAGCACAAAATGAGCTGACCTACAGAGTGATAATGTTCATTCAGGCCCAGAATTAAAAACCTCGCCTCTAAATGTGGATCAGCTCACGGCAGGATGGACAAACTCCAAATCTGGAGCTTGTGATCCTACAACGTACCTATGATTTTACGTTCCGGGAGGGGTTTAATATGGATCTGTGTGCTATAAGGCTGATCACCAGGCTCGGACGGTTTAAATGCAGAGCTTCCTTATTCCAGGTGTCCCTAATTCGAACAGGCAACAAGCAAGCACTAGCTACACACATCCCTATACACAAATGACCATGTCAACCGTCCCCTAGCACTGAGACACAAATATTAAAGGACATACAGTCCCAGGATATCACTCAGACAGAGCGCTGGCAGAGGAACAGTTTGAGAGCAGCCATACATAACAAACAGCTGCAGGCCAGCCCAGATGTGCTTTATATCTGACGCTGACAGCGTTTAGGCTTTCATCACATGTCAGCTGAGGAAATAAAAACAAGAAGAAGACATGTGACGGACACACGCACGCTATATTTCAGCCGTATGGTGCACGATGACGGAGACAGGTGCGTTATTTATACTATACTATAAATATTATAGTTTGGTGAATACTCACAACTCGGACCTTTGTTCAACGGCCAAGATGTTCCGCGTCCAACGTTCGCTTCTCCAGTTTTGGGCCAAAGCCAGAAGGCTTTTACTAACAACTCAATCAGGCTTAGAGAGAAGAGTGTGGAGATTTAGGCATAGCTAGCACAAAGCTAAGAGGAGGCTATGAGGTTATATTGCTTGTTAGCTCCGTTAGCATTAGCCTACAGGCGCAGGACAAAAACCAGAGGATGCTTTGCATGTGGCAGGACCGTTAAAACCAAACCAGGCTTCAGATGCCAGACCGACTACCCGGGAGTAAGGATTTGCCTGGACTTAGGCACAGACCTAGACTTGAGACTAGGCTTCAGGACTAATGACACCACAGCATCCTGGTATGACTACGGCTGCGGCTAGGCTGACTCATTCTGATCCCGAGCGTTTGAAAAAGCCAGGCTAAAGGCCAGGCGTTGTGTGGGTTAGAGACCAGCAGCTCAATGGCTCTTCCGTTGTGCCTCAGCAACTGCCGTGAAAAGCCTCAGGTATTTTAATGAGCTCTGTGTGCCTTTAGGACATGTCCTAACTAGGTGAGGCAGGACACCTGGGGGTTATTTCATGAAGAAGGATTTCTCTGTGTTGCTGGATAACGTAATCCAAATGCCAAGCTTGTCCAGTGCACGGTATTTAAACAGGCCTTGTGCCTTAAACCGCCCTGCGTTATTGAGATCAGCCCCAGCGAGCCGACAGGCATGCGCAAGACAGCATCAGTTGTTACCCCAGTGCTGCCCCCGTCCACCGTGACAGGCTTCAAACGCAAAAGGAGTGCTTTGATGAAGCGCCGTGTCCATAAACGGCTTTGGACACGAACGCAGGCCAGTTATCAATAAAGTGCGGCAACGGGATACGCTCTCTATTGTTCAGCCCTACTATGCAAGCCGAGGTCAGGCCACTGTACTGTAACTCGGCTTATCGCTGAGTCAAAAAGAGGGAGCCAGACAGTCAATGATTAACCTGCCCTCCCCTCCACTGCAGGGCAGAAAGTCACAGGCGCGAGTCAACACGCCACCTCCTCTCTCGGCACAACTCGCCCTTCGCTCTCTCTCTCTCTCTCGCAAACTCCATCTCTCTCATCGTCTGCTGCGTCATCGCTGACAGATTTAGACCAACCACAAAGAAGGGGGAGAGAAAAAAAAAAAACTTTTCCATCACATGTGGAAAAAAGGGGGGAGGGATAGAGAGATGTAACCGAAATAAGATAAACTAGAGGAAGGATGAAATATAGACAGAGAGAGATCAGCTTTGAGGAGAGCATGGAGAAGGTGCACTTCAAGTGGGTCACTTTCACTCAGGCAGAAAACCAGGTCACACACACACACACACCTCAGCCCAGGTACCTGTAAATCAGCTCTGTCCCCAACACACCTTACATACCAACTCAATATGTCAACACACAGTCACGGCTGATTATACATTACCTCATAATAACACACCTCGCTTTAATCTGAATGCATTATACAGGATGTAGCAATTTGGTACATCAAACAGAATCGTGAATATCGTTTTAGTTAGGCTGGCAGATAGAGTCACAGACCGGGACACAATAGGGGCCTCGGATATTGGACTTTTCCAATGCTCAGTGTTGGGAATTTAACACAAGGCATTAACACAAGGCATCCAGCCAGTCCCTATTGTTGCTGTACAGGACTCAGGTGTCAGCAGCGTATGTATTCTGTGAATAGCTACACCCAATAAGTGATACAGTAATGTGGAAAAGGCCAGAGATTAAAAGGACGCCCAGTTCCATCCGTATACAGAAAGTGGTATTCTTCCTGAAACCATTTGCAGGAGCTCCTGTCTGTTCTTCCGCTGTTAGACGACAACACAACCCCAAGGGCCCGAAAGGATGTGTATCTGTCAAAAATAGACTGAGAAAAAGAAAGTAGACACACACATGCATGCATATACACACTCTGCACAGCACTCTATACGCTGCACTCCCATAGCATACACAGGCAAACCTCCCCTCTCATCTAAAAGCCATCTCTTATCTTTCGGATAGCCATCAAGGCAGACGAGCCAAGCTTTAAGAAGTCAGGAATGCAACCACACCCTTAACATCCAGATTAATGGACAGAAATAGGGCCGCCATGCTTCGAGCGGGCACCTAGGACACAACTGCACGGGCCGTTTACCACAGTGAAGCTGGGGCAACGACTCGGTCGGGCTAACCTTGGATGACACGGACAACGCTACGTTACACTGCACAGTATGAAACTACTCCCACGGCACTCTTCCCTTTATGACATGAGACGACAATGTGAGGAGCTAATGGGCCTTTGTGTGTGTGTGTGTGTGTGTGTGTGAGTCACACCCAAGTGTGAATGTCATATGCTAGAGGCAGGATCTCAAAAGACGGACCTTGAACAAACACATCCCATTACACTGGCTAAAAATGAATGACAACTGCGGGCCATTTAGGCCGAGTCATGTGACTAGGGGTTCAACCACACCGCAATTCAGGCATTGCGACTACGATACGCCTGACATTATGATAAAGCTGAATGCTTGCCGTGTCATGGTTAAAGGTTGGCCTACGTTATTTTGCCGGTTTACCTTCACGCCTGCGTTTATTAACACACGCCGGTAACCTGTACTGATAATGGTCAGCATTTCCCGCACACAGTAATTAGTACGAGCCTCATTTGCATACTACTCCGTCCCCATTTCAGACATGCCACAGCGCAGACAGCTAGTCATTACCCAACAGGCTGTGCTGTGCTGTGCTGGCACCTACCCTGCCTGCTGGCTGTGCCCAAACTCGGGGTTCAGGAGTGGAATTTATGGTCCCAGGTTATTACGATTGAAGGCACACGCAACCCCAGGCAACACAGGCGTGCACAATTACGCTAACGACAGGCTAATGCCGCGTCCCCGAGGTCAGGCTGGACAAAGTGAGGGTGTGCACGCATTCCCCAGAACTGTGCTGTTCCCTCCCTGCACCCTAGAGTGATGCTTATCACCACAGAGTCAGAACTCAGGGGAACCTCACATTTCACCAGGCCAAAGAGGAAACCCGCACGTGCATCAGACACCTTAACACCGTGTTAAGGGTGAAAGTGTCCAAATAGTTGTGAGACTATTATTAACAAGGCCTGATTGTACCTTGTGCAAACGGTGACCTTATGGTGGTGACCGTACCACAGCAGAGAAGACCCACGTGGAGATCTGATTGGGTGATTCATGGCTGATCCAGATTCAAGTATTCCTATATTCGTCACTGAATCACATCCCAGAGGAATTCTGAATGAGCTCTCCTTTTAACCCCATGTACTTTTCAGACATGGTCAAGTCTCGCTTGAAACTAGAACGAGACTGAACTCCGGCTCCATCTTAGCTGAGTCTGTTGCAGTTTTTTTAACCCCTGGCCTACAATATTAACACCACTGCATGGGAACTATCTGTGGATGAGTTAGATAAGACCAATTAGGGGCAACTACACCTTAATGTGTTGGGACACCACAACTTACCAGCAGTCTGCTATGTTCAGGACTCTAGGCAGGAAGGGTATGATCTTCCTAGCCCCCCAAAAACAGGCCTAAAACCTGATTTATGATCAATAAATGCAATTTCAGTCGCAATATTAATCAGAATAACAGAGACTGCGATAGATCTGCATTCCCCATTCATCACCAGAACGTCTTTCAATGAAATGCTGATGGAGATCTCTTACCCTCTCCTCTAAGGAGGGTCAAGGAGGACAATCAGAAATCAAAAATGTCTTTGAGACATCTTAGGGAAAACATTTTTCCACACGTCTCAGTCTAAAAGCATGGATGGTTTATGAATGCCATTACCGGAAGGTCAGATTTTTTTTTTTTTTTTTTTTTGGTCCTCGTGTAACATGGACCCTCTATCTGGCCTTTTTTGTCTTTACGTCCCCACGTGGTCTTTAAGATCCCACCACAAGCTCAATGGCCGCATGTATTCAGGATGAAACCCTGAAAATCTTCAACTTAAAACACAGTTTATAAATCTCAGAACTCGGCTGCCCCCGCCAAACCCCCCCCCCCAATTGGTAACGCCGTACGTCACTCAGCCCGAGAACCGGAATCGGACGGTGACGTCACCGCGTGCAACACTATGAATTATCCGAGTGCAGTCGGCGAGCAAAGCCACATCGGTACAGAGCAGCCGAATTATTCCCCAAATGAAAAGGGCCTAATCGGGCTAATGCGCCGCCTGACCGGCGGTAAACCCGTCGAGCGCACTCCCGGCTCCGTGACAGGCTCCGTTTGTTGTCTGGCTCCCTCCATTTTTGCAACTCATTCATGCGAGCAAGTTGTTGCTTCCTGTAACTTACTTGCTCTGTTTGGGGCCCCGCCGGTTCATTTAGTCACACCATCCGGGTCTAAACGACCAAACAGCCCCCCCCGAGCCCGCTCACAGTATAAACCCGAGGACATGCAGTGAGGAGCCCGGGTGGAAATCAAGTGAACTCGGGGGCTCCGTCCGCACGTCCCGCCCAGTGGAGCTGCACTCGGCTCAGCTCGTCCTTCCTGGTTCAGCGCACTTTGTTTTAAGATGGATGCAAAAACCAAACGACATGAAAGACGAGCTCACCTGCTCACGCGCTCGTTCAGGGCTGACTCAAAGAGAACCGGGGGGCTGCAGTGGCTATCCTGGTCGTGGCAGCGTTGCAAAACCTCATCCAAGTCCGCTGCAACCTCTGTTCAAACTAACTCGCTCTCTCTCTCTCCTCTTTGGTCTCTCTTTTTTTTTTTCTCTCTCTCTCTGCCACTTGCACTATTCCTCGCCTACTGGCTCGGGGTGCGGTCCAGCGCGGGCGGGGCTTGTGCTTTCGACGCCACGCCCCATCCCCCAACCTCGCAGCCACTGAGCATCGAGTGTCCAGAAGGCTTCGGCCAATCAGAGCTGCTGAAGTGGGAAAATGGGGTGATGGGGGCGGGGTCTGAAAAAGTAGAATGAACTTGAGGCGGTTGGGAGAGCCTGCGCGAGTCACTCCCAGAGTTTAATGGTTAATGAGGACGGTATGTGCAAGCCAAGGACTTTTATGACCATATATGTAGCCGGGCTGTGCAGGATGGACTACATCAGCAGCCCTCGACCCCTTGTGTCACTCAGAGCCTGTAGCTCCACATACTCCTACAAAACACGGAGGAATGCCAGGAATTACAAATGCAGTCCACAACACCCCCCCCCCCCCCTCCTCCTCCTCCTCCTCCCTTTTCCTCCTTTTTTTTTTTTAGGTTTTGAATAGGCCTACATTTATTCCAGTGGTCGTTTTTGCCAGCACGTTTTTCATTCCTTTACTTTATAAGCTTAGTATTTTAATAAGCTCATTTTAATAGGAGCTGTATTTATGGTGTTCATTCTTTCATTTAGTTCAGTCTATTAATTTCCTTATCCACTGTTGTTGTGTTTAGATGTCAGACTAACTGTGTTCCAGTTGCAAAAGCAGTTTAGGCTGTTGAATCGTGCAGCCCGTTATAGGTGATGGCATCAGGGCCTGATAAGGTATTTTGTTCCTGTAGTCTGGATTTGTTTTTTTTAACCTCCTGCAAGATCGTAGTGTCCCTATTTGATGACGAATGGAATAGTCCACATTCCTGACCTCATATTCAACCGCAGAAGACAGGCACAACAGGAACTAATCAGTGTGTGAACAACAAGAACCTGAGGGGTTTAAGACTGAGAGTGATGGCTTTAGAACAGAAGGCCTAACCCGGTTCTGTTTATCGTATTCCCAGTCAGTTTACATTTACATTTATGGCATTCAGCTGACGCTCTTACCCAGAGTGACTTACAAGGTTAATCATACTACAGGTGGGCCAATGTAGTGTTAGGAGTCTTGCCCAAGGACTCTTACTGGTGTAGCCCAGCGTAGTAACCCAGATGGGGATTTTTGTCTGAGCAGTTTCGGATGGTCACACTTTAAGGCCTACTAAAGGAATGTACATCCTCACCCCATCGTTATCCTTCTCATTCAAATGATCTTAAAAAGAGAAGAACAGAGCCCCGCGAACTTCATTACATTCACGGCAGTTAGCTGACGCCCTTATCCAGAGACTTACAACGCTAATCATATTACAGGGAGGCCAGTGTGGTGTTAGGAGTCTTGCCCAAGGACTCTTATTGGTGTAGCACAGCATAGTCACCCAGACCGGGATTCAGACCCCAGTCTGGTAGTCTTCCCTGGTGGGTTGTGGTATTATCCGCTGAGCGACACCAACCACATATCATTTACTAACTCAAGTGTGAACCTGGGATAGTAAGCGCTACAAAGCCAATAAAAGAGAAAGCTGTGATTTGTTAACCCTACGCTGACCTGAATGAAAGCAGTACACAGGCAGGACAATGCTTTACCTTCGTTCCATCTTTGTGTTTTCGTAAATATCATTATATGAAAACCATGTATCTCCATTTTTGACAATTTGTACTTTTATGTATCATTGGATCACATGAGCTGCTGTTTACACTGTGTGTAAATTTCATGATGATTGGAGGAACAGAAATGGCCCAAAGATGACTTGGAAAAAGTCTGGTTCCATTGACGTACATTAGAATTAAATTGGGTTTTGGCCTCGCCTGTAAAGTTGCTATTTTGGAGATACTTGTTTTTCTTTGGACAGCGACGAAATGTATATACATATATATATATATATATATATATATATATATATATAAATAAATATATATTTCGTAAATATCTTTATTCTGAAACTGATGCCTGTGACACCTTCCCAAAGAGGTGGGACAGGCACAATTTCAAATGGGGAACATTGCAAAACCACCCAAAACAGGTGATGCAGTCATGCTTGAGTATAAATGGAGCTTCCAGTATGGGTGGTTGTGACTGTGGTTCTACCTCAAATGCATCAGCAAAATAATGAAAGGTTTTCCCAACACATGTTACTTCTTCGCACTCTGTTCTGTAATTTTGTCTCCATATGAAATGCTATATTTATCTATTATCGTCAATATTGAAATATACCTCTACTTATACCTCTACTACAACACTTGATGGCTTGAACTTGACTAATATGGACACCACCAGTGTACAACAACAACAACAAGAAAAGCCCAAGTTCAGGTCCAGCCATGGTCTATTTCCTCTAAACTATTCCATCCCAGAATAAAAGCCAGGTATACTTCAAAGCAGGATGTTCCTCAGGCAGGAACAGGAAGGATTTGAAGTAGTTAGCCTGTAAGGATAGTAATAACGGCAAGCAAGGATTCAGGGAATACAGGGAAATTCCGACGTGGAGGGAGGAAGCCTGAAAACCATAACTAAAAGCATGTGACCTTTGACCCTTCAAACAGCATTCCATTAAAACCTGACATTCTTCCGCGATGGATGTCCTCACACACACTCAGGGATACTTTGACAAACCGTCGTCAATAAACACCGTTCATTGCTATGTTTACAAAGGCACATTAGGGCTGTACCACGCACAGGGGCTTCATATATCAACCACGTCTGCACCGCTGGTGTTTCTGGACTCAGGCTCATCTGAAAGGGGCGCATGCTCAGTGGAAACATACCAGATGGAAGTTCAGATCCAGAGTGTTACCAGAGTAAAGTTGGAAATCGAGGGTCGCCGTATGTTAATAAGTACATCAGTGCATCAGCGAAAGCAGCGTTGATGCTAAACACACTTCGTCAACATGACAATGACCGTGTTTAGCCACATTCTGATGAGGTGCAGTGGTAAACAGGTTCCTGACCCAACCCAGCAATTCTACACTCAGCAGAGGAGTTCAAGGTCCTGATACTTTTGTACACAAGTCTCTCTCTCTCTCTCTCTCTCTCTCTCTGTCTCTCTGTCTCTCTCTCTGTCTCTCTGTCTCTCTGTCTCTCTCTCTCTGTCTCTGTCTTTGTCTCTCTCTCTCTCTCTCTTTCTCTGTCTGTCTCTGTCTCTCTCTCTCTGTCTCTGTCTCTCTCTGTCTCTCTCTGTCTCTCTCTGTCTCTCTCTCTCTCTCTGTCTCTCTCTCTCTGTCTCTCTCTCTCTCTCTGTCTCTCTCTCTCTCTGTCTCTCTCTCTCTCTCTCTCTCTCTGTCTCTCTTACTGTCTCTGTCTCTCTCTCTCTCTCTGTCTCTGTCTCTCTGTTTCTCTCTCTCTCTCTCTGTCTCTGTCCCTCTCTCTGTCTCTCTCACGCTCTCGCTCTCTCTCTCTCTGTCTCTCTCTCTCTCTGTCTCTCTCTCTCTGTCTCTCTCTCTCTTTCTCAGGCCCTGACGCCACCCCTTCACAAACATCCTGGGTATCAGAGAGATGTTGTGATGCTGCGTATCGCACAGACACAACATTCTCCACATAAACCAGTTACACTAAGCACAAGCTGGACTAGCAAACAATACTAACATGCATTCAGCCTTGGCAGCAGGAAGCTCCTCCTCGAGCAGCCAGAGACCTTGCTCGCTCTGCCGACATGGGGGTGCACTGTTTGTGGTGGACGAAGGGGCTAACAGTCAAAACACTGTACAAATGAACGAGGTACGTCTTAGTGAAACAGAAAGACACAGCCAGAAACAACCTATGCCCACGGGTTAGACTTTGGGCAGCCCTGCGGCTCAGCCCTGTCTCATCAAACCAGATTATTTGCCTTGTCAGCTAAATTTTACCTGGATTTTCTGCATATTAAAAAAATAATTGTTTTTTTTTTGTTAGAACAAACTGATTTTCTGTGAAGCTGCTTTGAGACAACGTTGGTTGTTAAAAGCGCTATACAAATAAACATTGATTGACTGATTGATTGATAAAAATCAGACTTCTGCTACTGGCAGTCTGTGAATCCGAGAACCGGTTCTTGTAACTTAGTGATATTGATTTATTGGTCACCGTCTGTTTGGTTTGCATGTATATAAAGCAGTTACTAGCAGCTAGCTGTAGTGTCTCACCTTGATCAGGCGGGTGGTGGGGAGGGGGAAACCATATTACTGGTCTGATTCTCCACCCACTTGTGCACAGTGACATGATCAAACCTCAGCGGGCGTTTTAGAGGCGGGCCAAAAAATCCTAATCTGATCTGCATGTCTAGAGAGTACCTCCTGTGATCTACTGAGGTATGTATAATCGAATAGTGGGGTATCGAATCTGTTTCCTTTGTAGTCTGGCCGTCTGGCTGGCTCTGAGGGTCTGATTTTATTTGGGGGAATTGAGACGTAGTGTGATGACAGATGTGTAAAGTGATATAAGGGGGAGGGAGCTGTCACGCTGGAATGTGCGGAATGGGCCTTATTTGTTTATGGAGGCTTTCTGCAGCTGTGGATCCTCTATGACAGTTAACTTGGAAACTGGTAGTGTAGCGGAAAAATCAATACATTCCCAATGTCTCTCTCTCTCTCTCTCTCTCTCTCTCTCTTCTCTCTCTCTCGCTCTTTCTCTCTGCTGACTGGGCAACTAGGAATTTCAGATGAGGAATCAAAGGTCGTCTTTTACTCTGTGAGCCACAGCAGATGCTAAGAGAGCGAGATAATAAAGAGAGAGAGAGAGAGAGAGAGAGAGAGAGAGAGAGAGAGAGAGAGAGAGAGAGAGAGAGAGAGAGAGAAAGAGAAAGAGAAAGAGAGAGAGACAGACAGAGAGAGAAAGAGAGACAGAGAGAGACAGACAGAGAGAGAGAGAGAAAGAGAGAGAGAGAGAGAGACAGAGAGAGAGACAGAGAGAGGAGACAGAGGAGAGAGAGAAATAGAACAGAGAGGAGAGGAGAGAGAGAGAGAGAGAGGACAGGACAGAGAGGAGAGAGAAAGAGAGAGAAGCGAGACAGAGAGAAGAGAGACTCGAGATATGAGGTAGACAGAGAGAGGAGAGTGGAGAGAAAGACGAGAGTGAGAGAGAGACAGAGAAAGGAGAGAGTACCAGAGAGAGAGAGACAGACAGACGCGAGGAAAAGAGAGAGAGAGAAAGAGGAGGAGAGAGATCGATGAGAGAGAGAGATCTTTGAGAAGAGAGAAATGATTGAGAAGAGAGAGGAGACGAGAGCGAAGAGAGATGAGAGAAAGAGAAGACAGACAGAGGGAGAAAGATGAGAGGAGAGATGAGAGCGCAGAGAGAGAGGCCAGAACAGAGAGAGAGAGAGAGGCGAGAGAGGAAAGAGAGAGTGAGAGAGAGAGCAAGAGAGAGAAGACGAGAGAGAGAAGTGAGAGAGAGAGGTGAGAGAGAAAGATGAGACAGAGAGAGGAGAAGAGATGGGAGAGAGAGAGAGAGAGAGAGAGAGCTGAGAAGAGGAGAGGGACGAGAAAGAGAGAAGAGGAGAGGAGAGAGAGATAGAAAGAGATGAGACATAAGAGAAAGAGAGAGAGACAGAGAGAGAGAGAGAGAGAGAAAGAGAAAGAGAGAGAGCTACAGTTTACATTTACGCGATCTCTGGTCATTCTGACAGGTCACTGGGTGCTAAAACTTGGAACACCATGAAGCACAAAGGCCAAGCACTAGACTCCTAAGTCTAAAAGGAAGAAAAAAGAGAGAAAGATTACCAAATAAGGGCACTGTGATCTCCCTCCTCCCTCCCTCCTCCCTCCTACTCCCTCCCTCTCCTTTATACTGACCCAGCCCCCCTCCCTCTCTGTTGTAACAGTGGCAGGGTGTGCCCCAACTTCTCTGGGTGTAGCTGTATTATGCACAGTACATTAATGCATATACTGGCCTTCCATTCACTTTCACCCAGATGCTGCTGAGTGAAGTTTAAACAAGCTCCTACGAAACACAAGTGCTCCAAATATGCTTCATTACCCCTCAAAAGAGCGCAGAATGAAATTTCAGTGTGGATATTTTTAGTTGGGTGACCAACACCCAAAGTACAAAATGTTCCTCTCGGGTGAAAGGCCTGTTTTGTTTGTTACTGTGCTACTTTACCGATAAATTAGCTTCACAACTGAACACATACTGTATATCGCCGCTGTCCAATGAAAAACAAGTATCTCCAAAATGGCAACTTTACAGGAGAGGCCAAAACCGAATCGAATTTGAATGGAAGTCAATGGAACCAGAATTTTTTCCAAGCGGTTCTGGGACGTTTCTGTTGGTCTATTGATCATGAAGTTTTTACACAGTGTAAACAGCAGCTGTCAGAGTACAAATCAATCAAAAAAATTTGGACAGTGACAATATGCATGTATAACATTTCTCCACCCCCTACCCTCCACCCCCCATCACATGATGCCACTAACCGGGAGGCTGAATGTTAACACATCCCATCCAACACACAAGAAGCACCACATGATCTTTTTAAAAACTGTCTCTGGCACAACATCATTGTATAACTCTACACGCTTGGAGGAGAACACTAACTGCCAGTTACATCAGCTAACACACACCTACACGGGCCAACATGTCATGCCACCCTACTGTAGTCAAAGTCTTGCCCATATTAGGAATTCTAAGCTGGTTTTCTTTAAGACAGAACAGCATATTCAAAATTCACAGCGGAGAGAAACTAAGATGCTGTGAAGCTGAAATGTTTTGGCGCATGGACAATTTTCCTCTTAACATCACTGGAATAATTATAGCGGTGAGCTAACACTCGGCATTTACATTCTAAGAATGGCAACCTCACCATACCCCAAGCAAACCAGCAAGCTTTGTCGAACAGCTGTGTGGATTTGGTAGATTTAGGCCACAGCTTGAGGAAAAGCACATTATGGTGATTGTCTGAACTGAAGAATTCTGCCATTTGCATTTTTACAATGTGCAGTATAGACTGGTGAGCAAAGTATTGCAGCTATAGATAGACAGATAGATAGATAGATAGATAGATAGATAGATAGATAGATAGATAGATAGATAGATAGATAGATAGATAGATAGACAGATAGACGGATAGATAGATAGACAGACAGATAGACGGATAGATAGATAGATAGATAGATAGATAGATAGATAGATAGATAGATAGATAGACAGACAGACAGACAGACAGACAGACAGATAGACAGACAGACAGAAAGATAGATAGATAGATAGATAGATAGATAGATAGATAGATAGATAGATAGATAGATAGATAGATAGACAGACAGACAGACAGATAGATAGATAGATAGATAGATGGAAAGTCATACATTGCAGCAGCCAAAGTACAGTAAAGAACAATAATTGAAAATGTACATAAAGAGAAGAAAAAGAAGTACTCTAATAATAATAATAATAATAATAACAATAATAATAGTAATAGCAATAATAAGCACAACTACGAGTGCGATGGAAGTTTAATGGTATGCTATGAAAATAAAGTGACTATGTAAAGTATAATGCAGTGAAAGAATCGTTACCATGGAGACAGAAGGTAAATTGGCATTTTTGTTTTGCTTGTCTGCTTAAAAAGAGCCAGCAAACTAAATTATTAATACCATATTGAATGGCAGGCATCATATTCTTTTGTGTCACATTATATCAGGTTAAATCATCTTATATTAAATCACCGTAGAGAAATGAGGGGAATAGCATCACATCAGTAGCTGCTTCATATGTAACTTTAACATACCAGACCGTGGGCAGTGCATGAAGATGTACATTGCATTGGCCTCAGAAATGAGTCTAGTATTAATTGTAGACGTTTAATAGCAGTCAAGTCAAAGCAAGTCAACATTTATTAAATATCATCTTTTACATCAGATGTGGTCACAAAGCAGATTTACAAAGGATCTGGTGTCCGAGCCCCCAGTGAGCAAGTCAAGGGCGACAGTGGCAAGGAGAACCGCCCTCAGTTCAAAAGGAAGAAACCTCGAGAGGAACCAAGACTCCATAAGGAGAACCCATCCTCCTTGGGTCAACACCAGAGAACTAGACAAGCAAAGGAAAGGAGCGTTCGGTGTTTGTAAGGTGGAGGAATGCGTGTCTGATTAGTCTGTAGTTAAGTAGCTGGGTCATTGGATGGGTCAGCAGGACGCAGGCCAAGCCTCCACAGTGCACGACAGCCAGGAGCTCCGTGGGGGTTAAAGGCTCCCAGTGGCTCCCAGTCACAGCATCAGACCGCACAGGATGGGCAGCAGTTCAGCTCAGACAGAGAGATCAGACAGACTGTTAGCTCTGACAGAAGACCTGAACACACTAGATGGTGTTAACAGAGTGCAGCGGTGACTCCGGCAGGCCTGGCTCTTACAGCAGGACTAACAGGGAGAGCCAGACGGTCACACAGACATGAGGGCTCCCTGAGCAGCCAGCGGTCCTCTGCTCCACCGTCAACAACCCTGAGTGAACATGAAGAGCAGCGGGACGACAGCACCAACCTTCCCAGCTTACCCAACACTCTCCGTCAGTGGAGCCCTAGACCTGCACCTCTTACCTAGCAGAAACACTAAGTACCAAAAGCCGGACTTGAAGACTGAGGCTGTGTCTGAGTCCCGAACGCTGACAGGTAGGTTATCCCAGAGCTGGAGGGCCTTGTATGAAAAGGCTCCGCCCCCTGATGTAACTTTGTTAATTCTAGGCTCAAATAGAGAGCCCGCACTTTGAGACCTAAGGTCATGTGATGGCTCCTAGTAAGAGCTAAGTTCAGTCAGGTACAGGGAGCCGAGCTCTTTTAGAGCTTTATGCGTCAGGAGGAGAGTGGGGTTTAACTGGTAACCAGTGTGACTTAGATGAGACTGGGCTGATATGGTGAAACCCTCTAGTCCTTGTAAGGACTCTGGCTGCAGGGTTTTCGACTAACTGAAGTTTATTAAGAACCAGAAAGCAGGGCATTACAATAATCAGGCCTCGAAGTAATAAAGGCCTGAACTAGATTTTCTGCATCCTGTAGGGACAGTGCATAGTACACATACTTTGATGTGATGTCATTTTAACAGGAGTGCTAGCTTGCTCGTAGCATGTCCTCCTAGCTTGACTGCTAAATAGCCTTGTAACTCAGTAGATTCAATGTACATAGGAGAAAACATGTCACCCCCAGAGGATTACCTTTCACCACATGATGCGGCAGCAGCAATTTTTAAAAAAGCAATATTAATTTATGTCATAGACAAAACCAGTTTAGACCTGAAATTCCTAACATGGGCAAGAGGCCAATCTCAGAATGACGCACCACTTCAGAGCCCTATTGTTCAGCGCAGCCTCGAAAGCTAACAGTAAATATCAGTAGTGAAGTCATGCTTGAGGAGTGCTGCTGCTGAATGCAGAAATAAGGGATTCAGATCTGACCATGTTTTGACGGGATACGCAGGGAATGCGGTTTTCCGAGGGTGCTGCAGCACCTCCAGACTTTTACGGGATTGCAGACGACCCCTCCGTGCCTGCTTCAGACAGGCGTTAATATTTTATTAATAGATTTCCCGAAACCTGCAGCAGCCATGCGCTGTTTACCAAGATGCCAATGAATTGCTTTCCTAAGAGCTGTCCACTTCAGGGCACCGCGTTGCTAAAACAGAAGCAGCTCGAGGAGCAGAGGGGGAAAGTCTAAGCAGAGTTACTGTCCAGCTCACATAGAAAAAAAATTAAAATAAAAAAAGACATAATAAATAACAGCATTAAGTCTATATGTGGGGCTGTGGGTGTGGCATGAGCGGTTACCACACCACATTCCAACAATCACATACAAACACGGTGTCAAATACAGGGGGTGTTGGGGGGTCTGGGGTCTTGGACTCAATATTTACCAACAACTTTGTAATATGCCACGTATTTCTCAATGAGCTGAGCAGGAGCTGGGAAAGGTGACCTGTTGCTTTTTTCTCAAACCAAAGACGCGAGAGGAAATGTGGAGGAGGAACAGTTCACGTGGTGGTTGGTGTAGCTCAGCGGATAACACCACTACCCAGAAAGCCGTCAATACCACATGTGGGAGACTGGGGTTCGAATCCCAGTCTGGGTGACTAGGCTGTGCTACACCAATAAGAGTCCTTGGGCAAGACTCCTAACACTACACTGGCCTACCTGTAATACAGTTAACCTTGTAAGTCGCTCTGGATGAGAGCGTCAGCCAAATGCCGTAAATGTAAATGTTCAACCAAACAGCTGGTCGTCAACGAAGCCAGCATCAGTGCCACTAGTAGGAGTGCGTTAGCAGCCATTGCTGGAGAAGCCGGATACTTGGGGGTATTTTACGCACTGGCTGCTCAGTTCCTTCGCATAAAGTCCTCTAGAATGAAGAAGCCGAGAGATACTGGGCACGTGGTGGTTTGATGTGACGGTTATACGTATCTTATTTACATTCAGGCATTTAGCTGACGCTCTTATCCAGAGCAACGTTTTACCGGTAGGCCAGTGCAGTTTTAGGAGTCTCGCCCAAGGACTCTTATTGGTGTAGCTACCTAGACTTGAATTTGCACCCCGGTCTCCCACATGGGTTGGTGGCTCTCTGGTGGGTAGTGGTGTGAACCGTTGAGCCACACCAACCTCTTCTTTAGTCTCAGTGTCGCACGTTATGGTACATTCTGTTAGCTGTAAATGGTCAAAAAATTTACATATGAGTAATTAAATTTACATTGTAGATAGAGACGGCAAAACGTTAAGTCTTTAATGGTCTTAACTAGGGTGGCCACCTGTCCCGTAAAATATGGACTCGTCCTTTATTTGGAAATTAAATGTTGCGTACCGTATTAAACCAATATGGGACGCAGTTGTTCTGTATTGCTGTAAATGTCTGTAAATTTGTTTCAAATTTCCGTAAATGTCTGCAAATTTGTTCCGTGTTTCCGTAAATGTCCGTAAATTTGTTCTGTATTTCCGTAAATGTCTGTAAATTTGTTCCGTGTTTCCGTAAATGTCCGTAAATTTGTTCCGTGTTTCCATAAATGTCTGTGAATTTTTTTCCGTATTTCCGTAAATGTCCGTAAATTTGATCCGTATTTTCGTAAATGTCTGCAAATTTGTTCCATGTTTCCGTAAATGTCCGTAAATTTGTTCTGTATTTCCGTAAATGTCAGATATACTCGTCTGTCACACATGTTATCTATGGACCACCCCCCCAACAATCAGATCAAATACAGGACACGATTTCGAGCACATGTCACTCATACATGACCACGCCCCCCGTCCTTTCTTTAATTTCTGAAAGTTGGCAACCCTAGTCTCAACACAACTCATGCAACAAATGAAGTAGCGTAGCATGGGAAGCTTGTCCTTTTAACTTCTTCAAATGTTGAAGTTTGGTGGTTCAAGTTGCCGACAAGAGAAGGGGCAATACTGTTTCCATGGCAACTGGTGGCTCCAAACAGTCAAACACAATGCCAAGCTAGTTTGTGTTAACGTGAGACCAGCTATTCTCTATGTAGGGCCTAGTGTACACACTGCTTCAAATTTCAACACCCCCAACTTAAACACCTTTCCACACCCCTGGACTGTTATGTTGAGTACCTCGCTAGTCGATGGCTAAAATTAGCTAGACTGCTAACCTGCTAGCTAGGCCTCTCAATATCACACGATGATACCTAGCTGGGAGGGTGAAGGCTAGCACACCTCTGAACATCTGAAAGGTGAAGCACCACAGCATCTTACTACACCTAACGCACCATCACAGAACATGCCTTGAGCAGAACACTAGCCGCCCGTTCTGTAATCTCTGCCAGCAGATAGTTGTGGTGCCAAGCACTGAACTCAGTTTACATACGGCTATGCTCTCTTGAACTCTGCTCACAGATGGCTATTGATCAAGCATGCCATCTCCCGACGATAAGGTGGTGATGTTCGCACGGCTGTGCCACTCAAGAGCACAAAGACATGATTTGAAAAAGAGCAGTGTTGGTTAATAGTGACTTGTGGGAACTTTTCTGCTACTGGCATTTCAAGGCCTCTCACCATTAGGGGACCTGATATCAGGGTGGGTCTGGTACTGGGGGCCAGTTCTCCACTTCTTTCCTTTAAGCACAGACTCTGCTATGATATGAACTCACATATAATGGCATAACCTGACGTATTGTATGTAGTATCAACTATCGACAGCACATGAAGTCTTTTGCATGGAGAATGTGTATAGCTAAATGCTAACTTCATGGAAGAAGTTCATTAAAGGGTCTATATGACACGAAACTGCTTCCTCTTTTTTTTTTTTTAATCAAGGATTTGCTGTAGCATGTAAATATTGTAGAGGGTTTAAATCGTATTGTTCACTCTCCAATCCGTTCAGTCCGTATATGGAAACGAAGATGTTTTAAATTCAGTGTTTGTGATGTCACAAAATTCCAGACATTTACATACAGTATATCCACCTATTCCGCCTATAGCCATTTAGCCCCGCCCATTCCTGTTGAAGTTATAACAAGGGTTTCAGTCCGGTCTGCTTCTTGAATGAGACATAATGAAGGGCAGCCAATCAGAACAGAGCTCATTTACATATATCAGTCTTAAAGGCGCAGTAACAAAAAGGCTTCTACTTTTGGAGAAGATAAATGGTTTCAGTAAATACAAAATTCCAATAAGTGGGCCGCAGGCTGAAAGGCGGTTGTGTTGCGGTAATGTCATTGTAACCGGATTGTATTCCAACTCGTTTTGGACTGTTCCGTTCGTCCATCCATCATCGGAATGCTCACAGAACGTACAGGGCAGCTGAGTTCATTAAATTACTTTTAAAACCAGCTAGAAAAAAGTTACTGTCATGAGTTACGGGGTTGTGGGTTAAAAGCACCGTCCTAAAGCCACATCCTCCTCCACACATGCGTTGTATTAGCTGTAGTGTCTATCTGTGAGGAGTCACATTGGATGTGTTTTCCTCTCTGCAGTAATTATCGCTCCATAGAGGACGCCAAGACTATTTACGCAACTCGCTTCTTCTCACAGAGGCTCTCTCGACCTGACACACTGCGGCTGTGTCGCTCTGTGTGTGTGTGTGTGTGCGTGTGCGTGCCCTTAAATGGCATGAAAGCACACAGATCATTCCTAACCTCTGAATAGATAACGATGTCATGATCAGTAAGGAGGGCAAACAGCAGGATCATTTCTCTTTCTCTGTCTGTCTCTCTCTCGCTGTCTCTCGCTCCGTCTCTTTGTCTGTCTCTCTCTCCTTCCCACTCTTCCCTTTGTAATCAGTCCACAGGAAGATGTGATGATAAGTCACGTTGAATCACAATGATCCAGGAATGTCCAGGAATGCAATAAGCCCTAAGTTCCTGTTCTGTCTTTCCCATTCGGCCTCTGTCTGTCTCTTAGTACAGGCATATATATATATAGAGAGAGAGAAGAGAAACATGAAATACAGAAAAAGAAGAATATAGGAAAAATATAACACAGTTCTATTCTCTCTCTCTCTCTCTTTTATTTTCTCTCTTGCGTCCCATTAACTCAGAACACCAACAGCCCCCCTTAAAACACACACAGATGCTGCTATGCGTGGCCTGTTTACCTCCTGCGGTTCAACACACTTAAATATGTGCCTGTTAAACACAGACTGAACAACAGAGACCACTTTATGTCTAACAGAGAGAGGGGGAGAGGGAGAGGGGGGGGGAGAGAGAGAGAGAGAGAGAGAGAGAGAGAGAGAGAGAGAGAGAGAGTGTGTGTTTGTGTGTGTCAGAGGGGTCAGTGTGTGTTTAGAGTGTAAATGGAGGTACAGCATATATTTACTGTAAACAAAATAGACATGGACCAGTTTGGTGCCAGACTGTAACAAAGCCACGCACGCACACACTCATTCACTCACTCACTCTCACTTACACACGCACGCACTCATTCACTCACTCACTTACTCACTCTCACATTCACACATTCACTCACTCACTCTCACTTACACACGCACACACTCATTCACTCACACTGACACATATTCATTCACTCACTCACTCTCTCTTACACACACACACACACACACACACACATTCACACACACACATACTCACACACTTCCACTCATTCATTCATTCACTCACTCACTCTCTCTCTCTCTCACACACACACACACACACACACACACACACACACATTCACACACACACATACTCACACACTTCCACTCATTCATTCATTCACTCACTCACTCTCTCTCTCTCACACACACACACACACACACATTCACTCAGTCACACACACACATACTCACACACTTTCACTCATTCACTCACTCACTCTCTCTCTCTCACACACACACACACACACACACACACACTCATTCACTCAGTCACACACACACATACTCGCACTTTCACTCATTCACTTACTCACTCCCACACAGACATACTCACACTCACTCACTCATTCACTCACTCATTCACACACTCACTCACTCACTCACACAGACATACTCACACTCACTCACTCATTCACTCACTCATTCACACACTCACTCACTCACACAGACATACTCATACTCACTCACACACACAGACATACTCACACAGACACACACTCACTCACTCTCTCTCACACACACACTCATTCACTCAGTCACACACACACACATACTCACACACTTTCACTTATTCACTCACACACACACTTTCACACTCATTCACTCACTCACTCACACAGACATACTCACACTCACTCACTCATTCACTCACTCACACATTCACTCACTCACTCACACAGACATACTCTCACTCACTTATTCACTCACTCACACACTCACTCACACATACTCACACACCCACACACTTACACACATGCACAAACATACTTGCACATTCACACTCACTCACTCACACACACACACTCACACATTCACTCACTCACTCACACACACACACACACTGACTCATTCAGCATTATGAAGACCACTGTTAATAGAAAGGTTCCATATTACAGAAACGTCTCAGATCTGAATCTGCTTTGTCACAGGACAGAAGCTCATACAGAAGCGCAGGCCTGTAGTTCCATCATTCCAGTCCAGCTTAGAGTACAGTCTGACTGAACCCTCCTCACTACAGTAAACACCCCAGCGCGGTGGGCTGAACAGTATTAGCACTATTTTGAGGACATGTTTACATTTCAGCTGCGCGCCCACGCTGGCTCGACACGATAGTAGATTGTTGATAAGATGCGGCACGGTAAGATTAAATTCAGGGTTCTGTAGTGTGAAGCTGTGAAAGCCTTATCTCAAACTGTCAGATCTTCAGGTGAGATAGGAGGTTTCTGTAACACGACACCTGGAGGTCCACAGATATCAATCAGATAAACATCAGATAAGCACCAGCTAAGGCTTTCATCTTTCAGAGGGAGAGGAAAACCAAGCTGCACTCTTCCCTCGGATCTGAAAACATCCCTCGTTTCTCTCCACCCTTCCACTGGGAGAAACAACACTAGACTACACTACACTACTATGAGTCTGAAAGGAGGTGTAGCTGTCAAGAAGACAATCTGCAAATCCAACAAAGAAGCCGCTCAGAACAATGGCGTGACCACGCCGGAGTCCAGGCCTCAACATCACCGTCACCTGTGAAGCATGGATGGATGGAGGCCGTTTTTCTCCCTCATATATACAGGGGTTGGACAATGAAACTGAAACACCTGTCATTTTAGTGTGGGAGGTCTCATGGCTAAATTGGACCAGTCTGGTGGCCAATCTTCATTAATTGCACATTGCACCAGTAAGAGCAGTGTGAAGGTTCAGTTAGCAGGTAAGAGCACAGTTCTGCTCAAAATACTGCAATGCACACAGCATTATGGGACATACCAGAGTTCAAAAGAGGACAGATGGTGACCAAGACAGCAAGTCTTTGTGATGTATCAAGAGCCACGGTATCCAGGGTAATGTCAGCATACCACCAAGAAGGACGAACCTCCACCAGCATCACGTAGTGACCTGGCCACTATCCTGCAAGAAGAATGGCTTAAACTCCCTCTGACCACTGTGCAGGACGCAGTATATGTCATTCCCAAGACCAACTGACGCTGTATTGGCTGCAAAAGGAGGCCCTACACCATACTAATAAATGACTGTGGTCTAAAACCAGGTGTTTCAGTTTCATTGTCCAACCCCTGTACATACAGTATACATATATAATCAATATACAGGTGAATATATACAGGTGACTCTTACTTTTGGATAGGACTGAACACTACCCAGTGAGCCCAAACCCTGTAGTACTGTAGACCTGCTGAACATGTACTCCTTGTGTTAGTAAGCTGCAAAACTCCATTAACCTAACCTTTAAGCAGCTACAAGGTTTACTCGAGCATCCAGCAGCTTTCAGGGCCTGCAGGTATTCACTTACTAACACTCATCAGCCTAATCTGGTAGCATTCGGAGTATGTGCCACAGACAGAGCCTTACATACAAACTTATTTTGTCAGAGAGAGAGAGAGAGAGAGAGGGAGAGAGAGGGAGAGAGAGAGAGAGAGAGAGAGTAAGACAGCAAAGGAATTCTGCTGCAGCTCCCGCTCTCTCTCTCTCTCCCTCTCTCAGGCTGTGCCTTTTTGCCCTTATATGGTAATGGAGTGGTGAAGAAAGAGAGGGAGAGAGGGAGAGAGAGTGAGAGGGAGCCAGAGTGGAGGTGTGGTCTATTGTTTCAGTCCGGAAGAGGTGTAGAGTTACTCTGGCGCACTCACACCCTCCCTCCCTTCCTCCTCCAGTTTTTCGTCAGCCCTCCACCTCATCCCTCGCTTTTCTGTTGACTCAGAGAACACGTAATTGTTGGCGAGTTTACAGGAGAGCGAACACTAATGTGTTGCAGGTATGAAAGAGGAGGCTGAACACTGGGCCTGAACGGAGAGAGACCAGGGAAGAGGGAGAGGGAGAGGGAGAGAGAGAGAGAGAGAGAGAGAGAGAGAGAGAGAGAGAGAGAGAGAGAGAGAGAGAGAGAGAGAGAGAGAGAGAAGGTAGAGAAAGATATAGAGATATAGATTAGGTTTCTTCTGGCCAGCAGGCCAAAGCTGACCCATGAGAACATTTGATTTGGCCCACCACAAAGTTACCCTAACCCCACCCTCTCAACCAATGTGGCTTACCACATGAGACCTATACTTAAAGGCCCCATGTGCTGTTGAGGTAACATACCAGTGACATGTATATGTACACATTTGTGAAGTTCCACAGTCCAAACGCTGCGTATACGGATACGGAGCCGCTCAAACAGCTCAGTCTGAAGGAACTGTGGTTGTGATGTCAGGAATAACAGTTCCTTTTTCATTTTTCCATCTACTCGGCCCCAGCACACAGTTCCCCTGTTCTCTCAGCTGCATTAGAAGGCTATGTTCCTTAGCTGTGCTCAGTGTCACAAGCTTTACGGAGAATTTGGCCAACCGCTTTGAAGGAACGTGTTCATTTGGCATTGTAACAGCCATGTGATTTCTCCAGTGCCCTGTGCCAGTATGTTCCTGCACTGCTGATAGGCTAGCCTCCATCCGGTGGCTGTTTATTCATAGTGTAGTTATAAGGAGCCAATCAGAACGGAACATCGTCCACACATAAACAGTCTGAAGGGTATAACAACCAATGTGGGTATGTAAATAGAAATGAATGAGTGCACCACTGCGGGCCTTTGAATGTTATTTATTTATTATATATTTAATAGCAGTCACTGATTTAATTAATATTAAACTCATTTCTTATAGACGAGTTCCAGCAGACTGTATGAACCAGTAATAAGTTGATGATAAATAGGGCTGTAAGTGACTTTATAATTAAATAATAATCTATTTGTTATTTATTTAAATAAGATGATCCACAATGCTTCATATTTAAAACTGCTAACCAAAGTTTGCCAATTATATAAATATTCATAATATTATTTCCTGACATAAAAAACCCTATAGCTTATTATTCCATATTTCTACCATCAACATTGATATTGTTTCTAATATACTGTATACTGGGAATAAAGTATTGGTTTAAGTTAACAGTATTTCAGTGTACACTGTACATGATCTGTATTTGACAATTATTAATTTTATATATATATACACACACACACACGTTTTCTTCACCTTGATGTCATATAGAACTTTATCTATCTTCTAAACCACTTTGAGTCATACCGCTGAATCATCAGAATCAGCAGAAAGCACGTTTTACACCCTGGACACCTTGATTCACAGGTCATACAGAACTTTATCTATCTTCACACACACACTTACACACACACACACACACACAAACACACACGTGCACACACACACACACACACACACACACACACACACACACACACACACACACAAACACGCACACACATACACATACACACACACACACACTCACACAAACACACACACACACAAACACAAACACGTGCGCACACACACACACACACTCGCGCGCACACACACACACACAAACACACACAAACACGCACACACACACGCACAAACACACACACACACACATACACGCAGAAACTCACACACACACACTCACACAAACACACACACACACACAAATACACAAACACACACGTGCACACACACAAACACGTGCACACACACAAACACTCGCGCACACACACACACACACATACACACACACACTCACGCACGCACACTCACACAGACACACACACACCTAGCGGGCAATTTAGTTCACCCACACAGACACAGAGAGAACATGCAAACCCCACACAGAAAGGACCCTGGACACCCAGACTGGGAATTCAGCCCAGGCCCTTCTTACTACCCACCGCACCATGTGCAGCCCCATGTAGAAATTAGAATGTAGCATTTTAAAAGTACAATATGTGCTGCTATGATTAAAGCACATGTTTGAACCTACCAGGAGGCACCCCTGATTTAGAAAGACAGAGTTACAGAGGAATAGAGGAGAGGAAAAAGGACATTGGGGTGATGAGTATATATACTAAATTTAGTAATTATACTGGGAGAGAGCACACAGCCCAGTTTGGGGGTGCTTGAATCGCTTGACATTTGGCATTGGTCATATACAGTATATACATACATAGTGCAGAAGCTGGAATCCCTGTCTGAGTGAGTGGAATTCCTCTGATCACTGGATTAGAAACTCCTCTGCTCCTTCTCAACCTGCCACTGGGAGCTCTCAAATCCGCACACCACCAAACTACACACACAAACACACACATTACAGCCCTCATACAACACACACTCTCACAACCTCCACACTGTAGGGTCAGCGAAACATCTCACCAACAACCCAAAGTCTCAAACACATGCCCTGGACCCTCACAGCTAGATCACAGTCTTCAGGTGAGGAGATGTAATGACTGTCCACAGCAACACATATTTGACACAGTAAGACTCCGTGCCCAACTGTGGCCCTCTGAAAGTGCCACCCTAGCCGCTAGTCTAGTGTAATGTTTGTGTTAGGCAGAGGGCCAGAAAAACAAGCTAGCGAACTGTTACCTTTACCCTTCTGCACATTCCATCTCCCACATGGAGGAACAGTGTTCTTCCTTTCCTATGAGACACACTCAAGTAATAACAAGAGATTCCTCTTGTATGGCTACGGTTACCTGTGACGCTTGTAACTGCTAGTATATGGGGTCAAAGGTCAATGACTTTATTTTAAAAAAAAACCAACTATATTGTACATTAAAATGCACAGCGGATATACAACCGTATAATACAGGTAAATAAAAAAAAATAAAAAGCTGCTTAAGACTCTCATTGCTTTATAGCAGGCCGCATCAAAAGCCCAGTTTTTACTGCCTTGACCTTCACGCAATGTCAGGGCAGCTCCCTGTCAGTGATGCTTCCTTGCTTCCAGATCTACCCCACTGTTTTTTTGCCTGTAGTCCATAACAACACAGCTAATTAGCCCAGTGATGCAGACAAATGCTACTTAAGTGCTAAGAGTTCCCCTGTCTGAAGAGCCTCCCAAACTTCCAATATAAACCCCACACCACGTCCACGAGGTGTGTTCAACCACAGGTTGCCGCCAGAGGTGCAGACAAAACTGCAGGACGGCGCCAACTAGAGATAAACAGCACAAGCCCACTGAACCCTATCACAACAAATCAGGGCTGTATTCAACCAAACCATTCTGAATACATGATATCCTCAAAAGTAGAAGATAAGTCAGCAAATCATTGTGCTTATAGACTCGTCCCCTGAAAAGCAGCTGCACCCAGAAGGAAGGGTGGGATGGCGGTGCCATCAGGAAGGAAGATGAAGGTGATCAGGAATAATAAATGATGATTAATTCGCCAGTTCAAACAGACGAAACTAGTAAAAGAGCCTGACGGCTCCGCACCAACCAGGAAGGTCTTAAAGTGGTCTTAGCTCATAGTAATATTCAAAGAACCATTTATTAAACTCACATGGTAACGCGAGCTGTGCATCAGTTCTGTAAATTATGAAAATGTTTGTTTGTCAGACTTTGTTTGTCACCTGCTTCCGTCTCCAACTATAAACCCGAGTGGGATTAACCTAGGAAGTGCAGCTCATGTGTGTAATCTGCATGAGCGTGTTGTATGTGTGACTCAGTAACAGCTCCTCTGTTCCTCTGTAACGCAGACATGCTCTGTCTGGCTTCAGGAAACGCTGCAGCCTCACCAGCTCAGCCGCACTGTGAGAAAATAAGCACTTATGGCCGATAGGGTACCATGATGTCATCTGTGGTCCAGTAACGGCATGCTGAGAGAGGCTGAGAGAGAGAGAGAGGCTGAGAGAGAGAGAGAGAGAGAGTTTCTCTCAATGACATCATAGGACAGATATACAGTAATGAACATACAGCTTTACTGCAGGTGGCCAGGAACTGATGAGTAAATATGAAAGAGAGAGAGAGAGAGAGAGATATTGAAGTTATGAAGGAATGAGTGACGGACAGATGGTGCTGAGTGAGTGTGGGGTGCTGGGTGAGTTTGGGGTGCTGAGTGAGTGTGGGGTGCTGAGTGAGTGTGGGGTGCTGAGTGAGTGGGAGGTGCTGAGTGAGTGTAGGGTGCTGAGTGAGTGTGGGGTGCTGGGTGAGTTTGGGGTGCTGAGTGAGTGTGGGGTGCTGAGTGAGTGTGGGGTGCTGAGTGAGTGTGGGGTGCTGAGTGAGTGTAGGGTGCTGAGTGAGTGTGAGGTGCTGAGTGAGTGTGGGGTGCTGAGTGAGTGTGGGGTGCTGAGTGAGTGGGAGGTGCTGAGTGAGTGTAGGGTGCTGAGTGAGGGTGAGGTGCTAAGTGAGTGTGGGGTGTAGAGTGAGTGTGAGGAGCTGAGTGATTGTGGGGTGCTGAGTGAGTGCGAGGTGCTGAGTGAGTGTAGGGTGCTGAGTGAGGGTGAGGTGCTGAGTGAGTGTGGGGTGCTGAGTGAGTGTGGGGTGCTGAGTGAGTGGGAGGTGCTGAGTGAGTGTAGGGTGCTGAGTGAGGGTGAGGTGCTAAGTGAGTGTGGGGTGTAGAGTGAGTGTGAGGAGCTGAGTGATTGTGGGGTGCTGAGTGAGTGTGGGGTGCTGAGTGAGTGTGGGGTGCTGAATGAGTGTGGGGTGCTGAGTGAGCATGAGGTGCTGAGTGAGTGTGGGGTGCTGAGTGAGCGTGGGGTGCTGAGTGAGTGTGGGGTGCTGAGTGAGTGTGGGGTGCTGAGAGAGTTTGGGGTGCTGAGTGAGTGTGTGGTGCTGAGTGAGTGTGAGGTGCTGAGTGAGTGTGGGGTGCTGAGTGAGTGTGGGGTGCTGAGTGAGTGTGGGGTGCTGAGTGAGTGTGGGGTGCTGAGTGAGTGTGAGGTGCTGAGTGAGTGTGGGGTGCTGAGTGAGTGTGGGGTGCTGAGCGAGTTTGGGGTGCTGAGTGAGTGTGGGGTGCTGAGTGAGTGGGAGGTGCTGAGTGAGTGTGGGGTGCTGAGCGAGTTTGGGGTGCTGAGTGAGTGTGGGGTGTTGAGTGAGTGTGGGGTGCTGAGCGAGTTTGGGGTGCTGAGTGAGTTTGGGGTGCTGAGTGAGTGTGGGGTGCTGAGTGAGCATGAGGTGCTGAGTGAGTGTGGGGTGCTGAGTGAGTGTGGGGTGCTGAGCGAGTTTGGGGTGCTGAGTGAGTGTAAGGTGCTGAGTGAGTGTGAGGTGCGGAGTGAGTGTGGGGTGCTGAGTGAGTGTGGGGTGCTGAGTGAGGGTGAGGTGCTGAGTGAGTGTGAGGTGCTGAGTGAGTGTGAGGTGCTGAGTGAGTGTGGGGTGCTGAGTGAGTGAGCGTGAGGTGCTGAGTGAGTGTGGGGTGCTGAGTGAGTGTGGGGTGCTGAGTGAGTGTGGGGTGCTGAGTGAGTGTGAGGTGCTGAGTGAGTGTGGGGTGCTGAGTGAGTGTGGGGTGCTGAGTGAGTGTGGGGTGCTGAGTGAGTGTGGGGTGCTGAGTGAGTGTGGGGTGCTGAGTGAGTGTGGGGTGCTGAGTGAGCATGAGGTGCTGAGTGAGTGTGGGGTGCTGAGCGAGTGTAAGGTGCTGAGTGAGTGTGAGGTGCTGAGTGAGCGTGAGGTGCTGAGTGAGCATGAGGTGCTGAGTGAGTTTGGGGTGCTGAGTGAGCGTGAGGTGGTGAGTGAGTGTGAGGTGCTGAGTGAGTGTGAGGTGGTGAGTGAGTGTGGGGTGCTGAGTGAGCGTGAGGTGCTGAGTGAGTGCGGGGTGCTGAGTGAGTGCGAGGTGCTGAGTGAGTGCGGGGTGCTGAGTGAGTGTGAGGTGCTGAGTGAGTGTGGGGTGCTGAGTGAGTGTGAGGTACAGAGTGAATGATGAGGTGCTGATGAAACAGTGCTGAGTGAGTGTGAGGTGCTGAGTGAGTGTGTGGGGCTGAGTGAGTGTGGGGTGCTGAGTGAGTGTGGGGTGCTGAGTGAGTGTGGGGTGCTGAGTGAGTGTGGGGTGCTGAGTGAGGTGCTGAGTGAGTGTGGGGTGCTGAGTGAGTGTGGGGTGCCGAGTGAGTGTGGGGTACCGAGTGAGTGTGAGGTGCTGAGTGAGTGTGAGGTGCTGAGTGAGAGAAGGTGAGAGAGAGGTGACTGAGTGAGAGTGAGTGAGCGCGGGGTGCTGAGAGAGAGTGAGGTGTAGAGTGAGAGACAGAGAGAGAGTGAGAGTGAGAGAGAGAGAGAGTGAGGTGCGAGAGTGTGGGGTGCTGAGTGAGAGGTGGCTGAGTGAGTGAGCTGAGAGAGAGTGAGAGAGCGAGAGAGCGAGCGAGTTTGGGGTGCTGAGAGAGCGAGGGTGCAGCGAGCGCTGAGAGAGAAAGAGAGAGAGAGAGAGGTGGGAGAGTGTGGGGTGCCGAGTGAGTGTGGGGGTACCGAGAGGGAGAGAAAGCGAGAGAGAGAGCGAGCGAGCGAGAGAGAGAGAAAGAGAGAGCGAGAGAGAGAGAGAGAGAGAGAGGGAGAGAGAGAGGGAGAGAAAGCGAGAGAGAGAGAGAGAGCGAGCGAGAGAGAGAAAGAGAGAGCGCGAGAGAGAGAGCGTGAGAGAGAGAGGGAGGGAGGTGTAATTTAAGTTGTGAGGAGTGGAGCTTGTCTGTCTGGTTATAATTTACGATAAGGTGTGATGTGGAGGTGTGCCTCAGGCTTACATGGTATTTATACAGATGAAAGAACAGATAAGAGCGCAGACAGACAGACACACACATTCTCTCTCACACACACACACACACTAGGAGAGGCAAAGCAGCTCCTATCGCAGCTGAACGTACAAAAGATAAGCCCTGAATTCCGCTTATTTATACACACAGATATCCCGGAACGAGCAGTGCAGATGGACAGGCGTCTCACAGGCTACTACTCCTGTCACTTGCTGATCTAGTTTTAGAGAATATGATTATGATTGGATTGTAGCTTGGTAATCAGTTTTTCTGGGCATGTGGACTCTTACTCTGACTTCTTTCTTGCCAGTCTGGGTACATGTAAAAAAACAGATTGCAGGACCGGGTCCAAACAAACAGTGTGACCACACGCTATCTACATGCCAGACAACACAAACAGTTGAAATATTCTTGATCTTCTTGATGACGTATATTCATATTTTCAATCTATGTATAAAAAACGAATCTTCTTTTGTGAACCTAATAACCGGCAGTGGCAAACTGTGTTAGGTTTATTTGACACACCAACATTCAGTCTGACATTTATTAAAAGCTAATCCTATAACTTGTGAATATAGAACTCTTCATATCGTCGATGTCCAAAGAAAAACACATCTCCAAAATGGTAACTTTACAGGAGACTTAATTTGAATGGAAGTCAATGGAACCAGACGTCTTACCAAGCAGTTTTGGGCCATTTCTGTTGGTCCATTCCTCATGAAATGTCCACACAGTGTAAACAGCAGCTCATGTGACCAAATGAGGCATAAAAGTAAAAATCAACAAAAATGGAGATACATGTTTTTCTATGGACAGTGAGGATATGTAATGCATCAGTTGCTAACAGTTAGCCAGCCATAATCTATGGTGGACTAGCGTCACCTCTTTTAGATGAATATTTGCCTTCACAAAATAGTATGAGAAGATTTATTTTTATTTCTGTTCCATCGTTAATGATCTGGCGTGTACTGTTAGTTGCTAGCTTACTATGTTATCCCAAGTTTAGCTAACGGCCACATTCAGGCTTCTCACGGCTGGAATCATTAGTATCAATTGTATCGTGATATTAGCCTTGTCCCGACCGACAGTTTTAGATTAGGGGAAACAGCAAACAAGCTCATCACAGTGCAGGCGTGTCGGCCTCTGTGGAGCAGGTTAACAAGCTAAGCTATGACTGTTGTAGGATAAGAGGCTGAGCTAATAACAGATGACAGGATGACAGGCTAAATACGGGTCACCCTGCTTATACGACAGCAAACAGCAGCTCGTTAGCACTATAATTACGCTGACTCATACCTTTCACACCTTTACGCTCATTTTAAAAAGTAGAAAGTTTGGCTACAGCATGGGTGGAGCTGCTAAATAAACTACACAGCTAAAAGCATCAGAGCTAACGCAAGCTAATGCTAGCATGTTAGCGAATATCTATTTCAGTGGCAGTCATCTAAAGGGCCTTTCTGACCCAAGCCGAGGTAGACATTACATGTACTGATGTTTGGTAACTTATGCTTATTGGAACAATGCTCCATTGAGGTGTATGGATCAGCTATGAAAGGCTAACACAGGTGAGGCTCTTACCAGCATTACACTTGTTGTCCTACAGCTAAAGGCAGAGCCGAATTTAATTCTGGACTGGAATGCACCAAGCATTCCTGAGCAAGAGGGCAGATCTCGGCTCTGATTGCTCTGTGTTTACGACGGCTGAGTTCACAAAGGCCGATTCTAGATCAGCACTCCTACTCCCAATGTGGCCACACCTTGTAAAAAAATAAAAATGAATAACCCTGATATTTTACCAACTTGAAATGAAACCACATATCTACATAAAGTCAATGGAGCCTTTTATCTGCTGATGGCTTAACCAAACACCCAGATCTGATCAGCAAGGCCTGTATCTAATCTGATTTGAGAATTACAGGTTGTCATATGTCATAGGTTTAATAAGACTAGGCTGAAGCTCTGCGTAACCATTACCCATCCACCTGCTCAACCATAAACAATCCTGACCCAGCTTTGAATTATTTTGGTGTCGGAGACACATAACGCTCTATAACTTCGTTAGCTGAGTAATGTGAGCTTGGTTGGCTCGGGCCTGTGTGAGAAAACATGGCTGCACTGCCAGAAAAAAGCTGGTTTTGATTTCAGCCTTATTCCTGCCTCTCAATCACTTGGGTAATTAACTTGCTAGCTGCACAGGAATGCCAAGTATGTCTTTTACGTGCCCAGGGGATTTTCTGCAAAGCTATTTCTGCCAAGCCGACACTAATGTGGGCATTTCAGTGTAGTTCAGTATCAATTCTGCATCACTTCTGGGTGGGGAAAAAAAGGACTGAGGCTGAACGTTTGGGTAGAACACCATACGTCTTTTATTTTTAACTTCACATTGGTCTGTCATATCACGCTGTATTACTGAAATAAGATCTTACGTCAAACCCGTAACCATATTCATGCTTCCAGATGAACAATCTCCAATTTCACTGTCATAATTGAGAAGGAACCAAAACAAGGACTCAATAATCTCACACATATGCACATACTCTCTCTCTCTCACACTCACACACACTCACACGTCCTTACTGACCATTCCTCTCAAAGTCAGAGTACAAGGATCTGCCCCAAATGACTGCATTTGTTTGGATATCAGTATTCTCACTCCGAGATGAGCAACCAATATGGACCTCATTCTCTCTCACATCATTAGGCATAGCGGTGTGCGATGACTGTGGTCTGCAAGAGCAAGGCTGCCCTCATCTGGCCAAGAGCAGGACCTGCAGCAGAGAGGACAATTGAAACAGCTGTGCTGTACTGAGCCGAACTGTAAAACTGAACATTTCATTCCGAGTCTTCCCATGAACCAATATCCAACACGATAAAATATAGACCGCCCCCTCTAATACAATCTATTAAAGCTAACACATAACGCCTCAGGCTCCTTTACTCACTGGTTGGGCCTAATGTCTACAGTTCAGCAGCAAGGGTCAGTGGGAGATGAAGAGCGAACGCTAAAACGACGGGGTGCAACCGAAGACTACAGTGAGAACGACGAAAGACAAGTATGTACGAAGTGGCGCACACTGACTTGGGAAGCTACAAAGGTCTGCTGTAAACACAACATGCGTACAGCCAGAGCTGTAAACTGTGTAGGGTGGAGCTTTTGCATTGGGCCCAGGGGTTGCGACCGACACGTTTATTGTCCAACCAGCTTCTTGACGAACGAATCCAACTGATCTTCATCTTTGATCCCCACAAAATGGTCGATGACATCACCACCCCGCATGGCAATCACAGTGGGAACTGCGGACACCTGGAATGGATGAAGAAGAATCAGAGGTGGTGTTACCCTTTCATTATCTAGGGCTTATAGCACAGCATCTGATCAAATGACAAGTCTTCACCTTGGCCCAAGTGCTGCTAATCAGCCAGGACAGGTTTGGTGTCTCCAGTTTAGGCTAGCTCATGTGATGTCCAACATTCTATGCTACACTACATCTAAAAGTGTCTTCCAACACTTCTTCTGAAATAATTTCTGCAGCTTACTGGATACTGCAGTTTCAAGGCCGAAACAAAGATGGCGACACACCTCACCAACAATGTGACATCACATAACTGCCATGAAAAGGGAATCGTTTTTTTTGTTATTGTTGTCATTATTATTATTAGCAGCATGTGCATAGAATTTGTGGAATAAAAAAATATAAATATAATAATTAAAAAATATATATAATTATAATAATTTTTTATTAAAATAATAATAATAATAATAATAATACAATAAAATAAAAATAAAAAACCTCCAGAATTCTGCCTTCATCCTCTTTAACTCTTTATTGTGGTTACCTTCCACAGCGCTACCTAAATGAAAGGCCTCTGTGACTGAAAACTGTAATTCTGTTGCCTTCTGGACGTGCTCCAAAGCAAACTGCCAATCATCTGAATGACACAGCATTATATTTGTTATTTTTTTCCATCACATGGCATCCTTCTTCTAACATTAATCAGTCCAGTGTTTGCGGAGTGTAGAGGCTCAGTATGGGTTGTGTAATTATGGGCTGTTTTGTCACGGCACAGCTTTATTTGTACAATCTTTTTTTAAATTAGTTTCTTACTCTAGAATTTCACGGCTGTATCATTTTATTATTTTACGTATTCATTGTAAACACACATAATAATAAATAAATGATAATAGAACATGACTGAGGCTGGGTTTACTGCTTAGTCAGGCAATAATAAAACTATATAAATTTTTAATAACTAGTAAAAGCCTCGTCTTTGTTTATGGAGGGAAGGACCAATAAGAGCATCGATAAGTACTGTGATAGACGCACAGTTATGGCATCAGTACCAATATGGCTCAAATTTTAATGACGGCCATCCCTAATCAGGGTAATGATAAAGTCTGACAGTGTTAATTTAATTTCCTGTCCAAAAAATAAATATTTAGTTTCACACATATGAATTTCTGGCTTTGTTTGACAATTTTTACGAATGCAACAGCGCTGAAATCACATGAATGGGAATGAGCACCAGTAAAAATGACCTCACCTCCTCATGTAACACTAATCCCGTCCTAACAGTGCTGAAGATGAACATGCATCATGAGATGGGGCCCCAGGTGGAGCTATGGGAAAAGTGTGTGCGTCAGTCAGTATGTGAGGACGACGAACTAGCTCTTACCCCGTATTCAATAGCAAGATCTGTGTGTTCATCAATGTCCACTTTGGCCATGGCAACACGGCCCTTCTGCTTAGCAATGGCCTTTTCCAGCCTTGGCCCAAGGATCTTACACGGTCCGCACCATCTATTTAAAAACACACACACACACACACACACACACACACACACACGGTACATGAGCAAGCTCGTTACAGCACCCACCCATATACACATAAATGACCAAAGACACCATGCAGCTTCAGGTGTACAGAGTACATTAACCTGCAGCACCCACACCACCACGACAGAATACCCAGGCAACTGTCCAGCCCGTCCCACACAATCGCATTCTACGGCAGAGGTTGCATAAAGACCTGCTTGTTTTCCAGGGAGTGTGGCCAGGAAAAACACAGCTTACTATGTAAATGAAGCCCCACAAGGTTGGCCAGGCATGGGTGTTTGTCTCTCTGCAGACTGACAGGGTCAAAGGAGAAACAGATTCCAGCCCTAATCCCTGCTGAGGCCGAGCAGGCTGTAGAACCTCTCAGTCAATAAACAGAGATCAGGGCAGAGGACAGACTTGTAGACCTGCATACTTACAGCCACTGAGACAGTATCATTAGCAGAGAACGCTAATGCTAGGAAGCAGCGCCAAAACCAAGCTTGTATTATGTGCCAGACTCTAATTAAGCTGTGTGTATTTGTCAATTATTTAATTAACTAGAAAAGTGCATTTACTGAAAGAAACGCGGGATGGTTGCGCAGCTTGCTCAGTGAGGAACGAGGGATGAGTAAACGAGTGCGGGTCAGTATGACTGTGGATTAGCGTCTGGGGGCCTTCCCTTAGTGAGTATGTGAAGTTTGGTGGCTCTCGGGCGAACGAAAACATTATTGCTTGATTTGGCTCAAAAATGACTGGGACTCTAGGGGAGGAACAAGGGATGAATAAACGACAGATAGAGGAGTGTGGGTCAGTATGGCTGTGGATTAGCGTCTGGGGGCCTTCCCTTAGTGAGCAAGTGAAGTTTGGTGGCTCTCGAGCGAACGGAAACATTACTGCTTGGTTTGGGTCGAAAATGACTGGGACTCTAAGGGAGGAACGAGGGATGAATAAACGACAGATAGACGAGTGCGGGTCAGTATGGCTGTGCACTAGTGTTTGGAGACCTGCCCTTGGTGAGCACGTGAAGTCTGGTGGCTCTCGGGTGAAGGAAACTGCCGGCTTTAGGTGGATCCAAAAATGACTGGGACTCAATGGGAGGAACGAGGGATGAATAAACGACAGATAGAAGAGTGCGGGTCAGTATGCCTGTGGGTTAGTTCTTGGGGACCTGCCCTTCGTGAGTATGTGAAGTTTCGCGCCTCTCGGGTGAAGGAAACTGCCGGCTTTAGGTTGGTCCAAAATGATTGGGACTCTATTGGAGGAACGAGGGATGCGAAAAAAGGAGAAACGAACGAGTGCGGGTCAATCCAACACTGAATGGCTGTGTATCCGATTTAGACTCTCTAGGTCGAGCGGAAGTAGGTTAGATAGGCATGTGTTTTTTGATCCCATTCATTTTCTATGGGAATCCCCATATCCCTGCATCCAATCAAGAAGCTGCATACAAGCCCACATCTGCGTATCATACCGGCCAATCTGGAGCTGGAACGGAGTCGATATCTCGATAGCTGCGGGGCGAGTTAGTCGGCGATGAAACGGGAGAAAATGAAATCGAGTAACAGTATTTTTTTTGCTTTGCAATCTGCAACCATAATTGATTTAATTAAATTAATTAAAATGCTTTTAAAAGATCTACATACGCTGCAGCTAACCCTGTACCCCGGCAGAGTAAACGGAGAGACCTGCTACAGAGCATTTGAAAAACGTATCCCAATAAATCTCCCCTGACAGCACAAACTAGGCTGCGCCTGTGGAACAAGACCCATCACCTACAGCTATCTTTACACCCACAACTGTTGATCAAATGCGATACAGCCATAGAAACCATTACTGTGTCTCCGGGCTATGTTTTGGCACTGGTCTCAGCCAAGGCCTTATGTCATCTCATAATTACAACAACACAGCGCTCCATGATCCTCACGATCGTACAATGTTTAGTTTTGCCAACATTATGCCACTGTCTACTGTTTAGAAGGATTTAGTTTCTCCTCACCGTAATCACCATTCCATAGCTCTGGTTACCAAACAGGAATGCCTTATGGGAAATTTATAAATTAGATCATTTCTGTAAGATGATTTTTATAGGACAATGTTTATAAAAGATCTGCAGTATAGTCCGATACTGAAGAAAAGTGTGACATCACGTTTAGAGCCCCTAAGCAAGAGATGTCTGGTTGGGAACCCTGAAGACGGAGTCATTATCCTAGTACAGGGGTTGGACAACGAAACTGAAACACCTGGTTTTAGACCACAATCATTTATTAGTATGGTGTAGGGCCTCCTTTTGCGGCCAATACAGCGTCAGTTGGTCTTGGGAATGACATATACTGCGTCCTGCACAGTGGTCAGAGGGAGTTTAAGCCATTCTTCTTGCAGGATAGTGGCCAGGTCACTACGTGATGCTGGTGGAGGTTCGTCCTTCTTGGTGGTATGCTGACATTACCCTGGATACCGTGGCTCTTGATACATCACGAAGACTTGCTGTCTTGGTCACAGATGCGCCAGCAAGACGTGCACCAACAGTCTGTCCTCTTTTGAACTCTGGTATGTCTCCCATAATGCTGTGTGCATTGCAGTATTTTGAGCAGAACTGTGCTCTTACCTGCTAACTGAACCTTCACACTCTGCTCTTACTGGTGCAATGTGCAGTTAATGAAGATTGGCCACCAGGCTGGTCCAATTTAGCCATGAGACCTCCCACACTAAAATGACAGGTGTTTCAGTTTCATTGTCCAGCCCCTGTACATAGTATGGGCTGTAAAAGGCGTTTAATATGGCAGTAGTTAAACAATATTGGGGTTAATAGGGCAAATACAGTAAAAGATAAGAAAAAAAAAAAATACATATTATATATATATATAAGAATATTTATTTTATATATATTATAATAAATATATAAAATAATATATATAAAATAATAATATAAAAAAATAAAAATAATAATAAAAAAACCAACATACACACAGCTGAGCCTGACACTAACATTTTACTGCTCGGTCCTTAACGCAAAGGGCTCCATGTGTTTTCCAATTACTTTCCAATGAAAACGTGTTTTTTAATGATCTACAGTTCCCACCTTTGGCTTGTGCCTGACCGAAGCACGATATTACACAAGGCATAGCGATATCCATAACACCACAATCCGCCTCGGTTTCTATTTCTTAGATATGTAAAGGCTATGCCGCTGTTCCAGCAACTCATGCTTGAGGCTTCAAGCTGAAACTGACATTTTGGGAATACTCAAACTATGATCCTGCACTGCATGCCTCAGTAAGACACCTGAGAGTTTCTCGGCACTAGCACACACGACTCGGGTAATGGAGTTTCTGTTGTGTAATCAGGGTGTTAAGGATTAACCTCTGCTTGATTGGCTAAGGGGAGCATTCAGCTTCGGTTTGCTAGGTCTTTATTTTGCCGCTGTCTCCGAGTAGCTTGATTTCATATTTACATTTACGGCATTCAGCTGACGCTCTTATCCAGAGCGACTTACAATCATATTACAGGTAGTCTAATGTGGTGTTAGGAGTTATGCCCAAGGACTCTTATTGGTGTAGCACAGTGTAGTCATCAATACCGGGATTTGAACCCCAGTCTCCCACATGTGGTGGTGACTCCTTGGTGGGTAGTGGTGTTATCCACTGAGCTACACCAACCAACAATAGATATTTCTCTACAGACAGGCGGCAAACTAATGAAAATCTGACTGAGCGGAGAAGCATAACGAGTGCAGGAAGGGCATAAGAGGTCATGAACGGTTTGACGAGTATGACAATGATGTAAATCATATGCTACTGCTTTCACAGTCCCCGTATATCAATCCAGCTGGAAACCTATGGGACTTCCATCACCACCACCTTCAAAGCCCGACATAAAGGAACTTCAAAAGCCTCCATCACCAAAATTACCCAGCTACACCCAAGCCGTGCATACAAAATCTCGCAGGCATGCAATACAAAATTCTCCCCAGGCACATCAAAAAAGCTGAGCATTTCCATTAATGTGTGTAAATTAATCATCTTATGTTATTATTATTTTGATCTGACAAAAAGCTAACCATTTCTCATTAACACAGCTTAGCATTTAGAATACGTACTGTGCATGGAAGTCTATGACTACAGGCAGCTCACTGTTGATGACCCTCTCAGTAAAGTCTTCTTGGTCCTGGACGTTGAAGGAGACGGCCCTAGAGGAGATCAGAGGGAGGGAGCGAGAGCGGGACAGGAAGTGCTGCGACCTGGGTGCAGGGCTCACTGTGGAAGAGTATGACGAAGAGGACGAAGATGCCACTGGCAGGCGCCGGAAATCTTTCGCACAGATGCTCCAAATCCTCCGTGCAAGCAGCCGAGTAGCCATCTGAGAAAATAAACAAACAGAATAATATTTTTTTAATTTCCAGCACATTCCAGGACCGAAATGAGCACTGTTATATGTGTGGCCCTATAAAGATTATATGGAATTTAACATAGTTCAGCACATCAAAGCCCGTTACCGAACAGGAGACAGATATTAGAGTTACTGGTCCACACCAATAGATGTTAAATTTGCTGAATGTTGCAATAACAAAATTAGAAGTGCAAAAAATAAACTAGAACTAGAAAAGGAGGTGCGGACTGATTCAACCCAAGGTAACATTTTAAAAAATTACAGTATGATGATATTAATATTGTGAAGGATTATGAATTTCTGACAGCACCTTGGAGCACAATGACAATGTCATATATATATATATATATATACAGATTAATACTTTACCGTGTCACTGAATGTAAACTGTACAACTCTACACTGTCATAGATGAATCCGGAGAGTACGGTTCACAGAACTGACGAACCTGAAACACGGCTGCCCCTCTTCCAAATATAAATCCTGGACTTTCAAAACCCTAAACTGAAATATCATAGTCCTGATTCACCAATATTCATACCACCAAAAATATTTTTAACACACCGCTAACAGCAGCTAACATGGAGGACTGTGTGGAGAAATCCACAGCTGTGAAGGAGACTCCTGCATTTTCATCCCTATGGGCATGACAGACCATCATCTTTCAGCTTCTTAATCAAACCCTCGGTTCCAGCCTAAAGGCAACAGCTTGTACAGACGCTAGAATGTAACCACGGCACTGTTTAAGGTGGAACAGACAATTCACTGAACGATCTGGTGAACGGAAAGACTACGGACTTCAGCAATTCAAAGTTATTAGCTGTGGACATTACTGAGGCTTCGCTCAGCATTTGAAGCTGTGTTAGCATCCCAGCCCTGTAAGTAGCAGCCATGCTGCGTGACTGTATCCACCGTTTGCCGGTTGAAGCAGATCATCTTAAACTGACGTTTCCTCTTTACTTTGTGTTGATGACAGGATTAAAAATCAGAAGCCAGTATAGGTAACATTAGCTACTGGCTAGTTCCAGGTATGGGAAACTTATAAATCAGATCATTTCTAACTAAATTAGAAAATTAGATCAGTGTAACTATGACGACCCAGATTATTTAAATAGGGATTAACTGTATTTTGCTGTGGGTGTCTATTCAGACATGTTGCTGCTCTGGGATCATCAGAGTGTCTCATTGTATTCCAGCAAATCACCACAGAGCCCCTCAAATTATTTCTGAGCCCACCAAAAAAGGGAAAACAGCTCGTTTCGTTGTAGGACCAAATCATAGGGGTGTATATGGGCAAGTAAAAAAAAATTCAGGGGATTTTACACCCTGACCAAAAAATAAATACCTCCTACGTAGACTAGAGAACAGTTATAACACTGATAAATACATCATATGGCACCTTTAATAACAAATACTCCTCACTAGATAAAGGTCAACTACATTCCTACACAGGGCGTTCAGTCAGCCCTGCCTTTCACAGCCACATGACAGAGCCTAGAACACCACAACCCTGCACAGATCAAGGTTTTGGCTCCTTCTGGGAGCTTTAGACCTCGGTTTGGGCCAGAACCAGGAGAATCAAGGAGCTGTGGTCCTCCAGGACTGGAATCTCACTCTCCCTGCAACAGATTAACACTCACCAACAAACACAGGGCGTCCTGTTCGAATTGTCCCGTTCCACCTTAAAGGGTACGCTAGAATGCGACTGCTACACCATTTAAGGTGGAACGGGACACTTGGACAAGAAGCTGGTGAAGATGGTGTTGACTTGAGCGTCGTCCAATAAACAGCTCTGTCCTGGGAGAGATTTCAGACCACCGAGTTAAAGTAGGTTTGTTTACAGGACACCGTTTGACCGCTTCGTTCATATCCACACAGGTACAGAGGGGGTACGGAGCGAGGGGCTGGAGCTGAGGTCAGGGAGATGCAATCCTGAGACCATGCTGGGCTTGTTTGCCCGATAACCTCCCAGTGACTTTGCCCGTTTTCCTCCACCCCCTTCATGCTTCTCTTTCTCTCTCTCTCTGGCTCACGTTTCACTAAACTAGGGCAACTCGTCTAAATCCCGAACTACTCAACAAAAGTCGACCCACTGAGAAAACGGTACGTGGTACTCACCGTACAAAGCTGTGTTGTTACAAAACCGTGTGGTCACACGGACCCCTGGAGGAGTTGAACTGTTTCCGTGAGCGTAGAAGCAGCTGAGTTTAGGAGCCATTCGAATGAGCAGCGCCGCCTAGCGGTCTAGTGCCTGGTCACAGGCGTCCCTCAGGCTAATTTCTGATGGTTAGCATATTTTAAAGGCCCGTATGATAGAAACCCACACTTATCTTGTTTTATGATGCCTTTTAAAATAAAGGAGTGAGTTGGTTGGTTTGGAATAACCTACCAGTCAGTTTTCAGGACTCAGACACAGCCCAGCTTTAAACCTACCTGTTCAGTGGAGCGTTTGGTAGTGAGTGTTTCTGCTAGGTAAGTGGTGCAGGTCTAGGGGGCCACTGACTGAAAGTGTTTGGTAGGCTTGGAATGTTGGTGCTGTCGTCCTGTCTCCATTGGAGCAGAGGGGTGCTGACTTCTCAGGGAGCCCTCATGTCAGTGTGACCTTCTGGCTCTCCCTTTTAGCTCTGCTGTATGAGCCAGGCCTGCCGGAGTCACCGCTGCACTCTGTTAACACCATACAGTGTGTTCATGTCTCCTGTCAGAGCTAACAATCTGTCTGTTCTCTCTGTCTGAGCTAGGGTTGCCACCCGTCTTGTAAAATACAGAATCCTCCTTTATTTGGCACACATGACCACGCCCCTCCGTTATTTATTTATATTTCTGAAAGGTGGCAAGCCTAGTCTGAGCTGAACTGCTGCCCATCCTGTGCGGTCTGATGCTCTGACTGGGAGCCACTGCTCGCCTTTAACCACCACGGAGCTTCTGGCTGTCCTAACCTGCGGAAGCTTGGCCTGTGTCCTGCTGACCCATCCGATGTCCCAGCTACTTTACTACAGACTAATCAGACACTCATTCCTCCACCTTACAAACACCGAACGCTCCTTTCCTTTGCTTGTCTAGTTCTCTGGTGTTGACCCGAGGAAGATGGGTTCCCCTTTTGAGTTTTGTTTCCTCTCGAGGTTTCTTCCTTTCAAACTGAGGGGGGTTCTCCTTTCCACTGTCGCCCTTGGCTTGCTCACTGGGGCTTCTTTAAAGCTGCTGTAAAGCTGCTTTATGACCACATCTGTTGTACAAGGCGCTATATAAATAAATCTCGACTTGAATTACATACAGTTAAATCAGATCACATTACGGAACACTAGTAGCGTAATGCCTCATCAGAATCAGAATCGAGCTTTATTCAGCATCAGCAATTTAATCAAGCTCACAGCATCAGTCCTTGCGCCACTGGAGGTGTTGGTAACACCACTGACACTCCTTTGGTCACCCTCCGCTTTCGCTGCTGCCCACAGCACCTCAGGTGTCATCAACAGTGCAGCCTGTTGATAGCTACGTGCTAGCAGTAGCGGGTTACTGCGGTTCTATATCTACTCACAGTTTTGATTTGATACCTGGTTTGGTAGTATGTGGTTTTGGATGCAGCATGTAGCTCCAATCCCAGTGTAACACACCTGATCCAGTTCATTAAGGCCTTCAGGAGCATCGGAATATTTCGCTGGGTTTGACCTTGTAGCTCAAATGCACAGAAAATGAAAACGACCCCTCTGACTTCCCACATTCAGGAGAGAGTCGAGGCGAATGCTCCATTAGAGCCAGCTGTCCTGATACTAAACTCTGTAGGGCAGAATACCGTATTAAAAAAAAACAGTCACTGTATTCATAAACATGTCTTAAGGTCTCATTAGAGGCATTAAAAGGAAATTCCACCGACTAGGATTTCATTACAGTTGTGATAATGGCATCCCGTGAAACTATATGTGTCCTCCGAGAGTTTAAAATGCTGATGATGGTATATTAGTAATAAACGTTTGGGACTACCGTCTCACAGAGCCCCGTGTTTACCTCTCCATCATGAAGGCATAGAGTGCCTCAAAAGTAAGAAAAGCCCATATATAATGAAGGGGGTTGGCAGACGGTGATCTAATTTTAAACACAGGCTATGGGGGAAGGGAGAAACCTGTTAGGCCATGTCACCAACAAACAAGCACCTTGACATGACCCCACAGTTAGCAGTCCGAAGGAGTTACATCAGGAGAATGTGGTGGCCACTCAGTTGGACCCCTATGACCAGTCCACTTTTGGGGAAACTAGAAATTAATTTGAACTAAAATTGGGGAAAGCGAGGGTTTCTCTGAAGTTTCTGTGGTGTGCATTCTGCAGATCCTGTGTGAGGGTCCGGGTCGGGTGTTTCTTCTGAATTTGGGAAGGGTGTCGTTCATAGGTACACAAAACTGAGGCACAGCGGACCCCATATTCCAGAGACAGGCTACAGGTGCCACAGTGTGCTGAGTGAGGCCGGATCAGCGGTTGCTGTTTCTACATTGTAGCAGATTTTGGTCATCCAGCAGACAGAACTTCTCTCAGAACTTGGCAAGAATTTTGGCAACTGCACTTTGGGTAATGCGGAATGGTAATGGGGTAATCTCTACATGTTCTGCTTGGTTCAGCGCCATACATAGCCTGTAACGCAGACTAATCAATATTTTAACATGAAATCAAATTAAGCTATGTTGACATAAAGCACATCACTGCTCTTCTCGTGAAACGCTCTACCAGTTTGGTGCGTCACACACCTGCCTTCCCATTTAAAAAAAACTAAAGCTGAATCCAAGATGGCGGCATTCAAGTTGGCAGCCATGCTGGGACATGACCTAACAGGCTTCCCAAGCTTTGCCCATAGCTTGTGTCTGAAATTAGATCACCATCTGCCAAACTGTTGTCATTTCACATGGCTGTTCCTTTACTTTTGAGACACCCTGTAGTATTAACACTATGTCTAAATATATGTAATAACTTAGAAATGTGAAACTCTTCAGACGTCTGGTTCCTATCACAGACACTGTAAATGACCCTAACTCGGTTAGTTTCTCTAGAGCGGAGCCTTTCACACCAAACAACCCTAAATGATTTTTTGAAATGTCTGTTTTGTCTTGCTGTGAATTGTTTGTTATTGTCGTTCATATAGTTACTAAAATGTGCTAAAATCAAATGTACAGGTTTAAAAAGAGAGTAAAACGTGTTTAAAATATAATAAAAATTGTACTTGGTATTATTTACATTTCTGGTATTTAGCTGACGCTCTTATCCAGAGCAACTTACAAGGTTAATCACATTACAGGTGGGCCAATGTCTTGCCCAAGGACCCTTATTGGTGTAGCACAGCTTTGTCACCCAGACCGGGATTCGAACCCAGTCTCCCATGTGTGGTGATGGCTACTTGGCAGGTAGTGGTGTTATCCGCTGAGCTACACCAATCACTGTATCATGTTATACTTTTACTGTGACGTGTAATAGGTCATGTGACGTTAGGTAATTGAGCGTGGAACGGTGGAATTGTGGGTTGGAGCCAGCTGAGAAGAGACATGCTACCCCAAAAACAAGCATAGCTTACACATGGTCTGAGAGGCGCACACGGTAAATGTCATAATTGTTTATATTTGTGTAATAATGCACCTTTTATATGTCTTTTTCATGTATGCAGAGTTTAATAATGTATATTTTGAGTTTACGGTGAAACTGTTGTGCTAGCTAAGGCGTTTAAGCCACACTAGCAAGGAACACGAGCTCTAGAGACATTGAAAGGACTGAGTAATGGAAGGCTTGAACCAAAGGTTTTATTTTCTTGTAGTTTTCACGGTGTCTAATGAAGAAAGAGAGAGAAATAGATTCATCAGTATGTAGTGTAGCTACACTAATGATGCAGAAACATAGAAATATTATTGGAGTTCTTCTCAAAATTAGCCTAACACCACTGTTAACTGGGGTGTGTCCTGTACTGTGATGATCCTGGAGTCTCAGAGCTCAGATCACAATCACTGGCTTGACTTACCTCGCTGGTTTAGGGCTCGGAATATTAAATCAGGGAATGGATCTTTACCTGTTTAGAATGGGATTATTGGGAGCTTGGTTATATACGGATTGCCCACCATATTCCTTTCTTAGGTGGATTTTCCCCCGTTGCTGCACAGACATTGTCTGACTGTCCTGTTCTATAATTGATGGAGGGACAGGCATGAAAGGGAAAACAGGAGTTGGTCATCTTTTCATGTGGGAGAGAGGGCGAGCGCGGAATGAAACAGGGGGTGGGTTGTTTGTTTGATCAACAGGGTGAGAGTCATGTGGATAGAGACAGAAGAGAGAGAGAGAGAGAAATGGGGAGAATAAGGGAGAGGTTGAGAGAGAGAGTGCTTGTGAGAGATGAAGAGAGGATGCCAAAGTGGAGGATTTAGAGGCGGCCCTGGGAGACTCCATGGTAACGGGAGGCTGAGGCTGCCGTGCTTTTCTGAAAGGAGGGACAAACATCAGAGCCTGTGAGTTATTCTTTCCTCTTTCACTCTTTCTTTTCATCTCTCCCTTATCTTTCTCAGCTTCTGCTGACCAGAGTAAAAATGGAAATTTGTCTTTCAGTAAATCACTTTTTCGTTCATCTCTAATAGTCTGCTTTAAATCCTATTCTGCTTTTTTTTTTTTTGCTCTTTTTCACACTTCTCTTGTTTCTAAATCTTGGGAAGGGTTATTTGCTTGGATGTTGTGATGCACTGATGCTCTTACATCTACACCTATATACAGGTTCATTAGTCTTTTAGTTTTCTCATTTTCCCATCAGGCTGATTATGGAATCAAAGCATCATTATGTTAATATTCTCTCTCTCTCTCTCTCTCTCTCTCTCTCTCTCTCTCTCTCTCTCTCTCTCTCTCTCTCTTCATCTCTCTCTCTCTCTGTCTCTTTCTGTCTCTCTTTCTCTCTCTCTCTCTTTCTCTCTCTCTCTCTCTCTTTCTCTTTCTGTCTGTTTCTTTCTCTCTTTCTCTCTCTGTCTGTTTCTTTCTCTCTCTGTCTCTCTGTCTTTCTCTCTCACTTTCTCTCTCACATATATATATATCTTCCTCTCGCTGTCTCTCTCTCTCTCTCTCTCTCTCTCTATATCTCTCTCTCTCTCTTTCTCTCTCTCTCTCTCTCTCTCTCTCTCTCTCTCTCTCTCTCTCTCTCTCTCTCTCTCTCTCTTTCTCTCTCTCTCTTTCTCTCTCTCTCTCTCTCTCTCTCTCTCTTTCTTTCTCTCTCTCTCTATCTCTCTCTCTCTCTCTTTCTCTCTCTCTCTCTCTCTCTCTCTTTCTCTTTCTGTCTGTTTCTTTCTCTCACTCTTTCTCTCTCTTTATCTCTCTCTCTGTCCCTCTTATTCTCTCTCTCTCTGTTTCTTTCTCTCACTCTTTCTCTCTCTGTCTCTCTGTCTTTCTCTCTCACTTTCTCTCTCACATATATATATATCTTCCTCTCACTGTCTCTTTCTGTCTCTTTCTGTCTCTCTCTCTCTGTCTCTCTCTCTCTCTCTCTCTCTTTCTCTCTCTCTCTCTCTGTCTCTCTCTCTCTCTCTCTCTCTTTCTCTCTCTGTCTCTCTGTCTTTCTCTCTCACTTTCTCTCTCACATATATATATATCTTCCTCTCACTGTCTCTTTCTGTCTCTCTCTCTCTGTCTCTCTCTCTCTCTCTTTCTCTCTGTCCCTCAGTATCTCTTCTTCTCTCTCTCTGTCTACCCCCCCCCCAGGACTGTTCTTTTCTCCAGACTTTCTCACCTCTCCTCCAGTCAAGCTGTTCCAGTCTCATTGGCCTAAATCATTTCCTGTGCCATGTGTCAGCCTGCACCAGCTGTCCCACCTGATTTAGCGCTCAGCTCTGACTCCACCCACGGGAGCTCCACCCCAAAAGGTGAGAAGGAAAGTGACAGGGCAGACAAAAGCACTCTCCGCCCCCCACCACTCTTCCGATCTATTGGCCTGACCGGCCTGTCTGCCAGCTTACCGCCCCACCGCCGTTTGCGATCAGTCCTGCACAGGGCTAGGGCTGTGATACCTGTTAATGCTAATGCTAATGCTAACGCTAACGAAACTGCTCATTCATGGCCTCAAGCACCCAGTAGCAGCACTAACAATACTACACCTGGAGCTGCAGAGCGAGGACTGCCTTTCAAAGGCCATATTCGCTCCAGCTTACACATGGACTTGGCTGCACATGGTTTGGACACTTACAGTGACTCTTTGCCGTACATCGTGACGCATAAACTCGCCCTGCCTCAGCCACACCAAAAGATAAGACCATGTAGAGAGTGTGACACAAGAGAGCCCAGAATCCTTACTTTTACTAGCTCCCTGGCCCAGATAGATAAACACAAACAACCGCACCTCAAGCCCAACACTGGCCTTACCAAGAAAATGCCAATCCCAGCAAGAACTGCACACAAGCAGAACAATGCAGCTCCATCAAAAACACACAGACGGAGAAGCATCGTGTCTCCTGTCACACAGAGTGATGTACGCTCATCTGAAACAGTGGCAACTACAGAAAGACTTGCAGGAAAGAGAAGAGAGAAGTGGAAAAGGAGGAAAATCAACGATACAGGAGAACATAGTCAGTCAGAGCGACTGAGCCCTGACAAAGGCCAAGATGACAGCCTGTGCCAATGGTTGAGCAGCTTGGGAATAACGGACAGAGAAAGAGAGAGTAAGAGAGGGTCTAATAGACGGGGCCGTGGGTTTGACAGTGGAGAAAAGGGGGAGTGTCCCACCAGGAGAGACAGACGCCCACACTTCCTGCCCCCCATCTCTCAATCGGACTGCCTGCTAAATGTGCCTTTGGTCCTTCCCGAAAATTCACCTCCTCCATCCCCCAGCTATATGTCCAGTGCTCCTTTCATCCCTCTGCATGTCCCTGCTTTAACGCTCTGGACAGAACACAGACCCAAACACACTGACTGAACATCTGGCAGACACAGCCCTGACACTTTCACATACAACCTAGAGGACAAAAGTTTGGAGACAGCTCACCAGCTTATCACAGAGTGTCTGCAAACGCTTGGGGAGTCCAGACTGGGATGTAACAGTGTAGGATTTTGGAACTGGCCCGTTTTCTGGGCCTCTAGGAGTGACAACAGTGTTTGAGCTTCATGCTATGTGAGATCTATGTACTGAACCCTCCTAATGTTAATATTATACAATCATGCGGAACTCAGAATTTGTAAGTTGCTGTGTATTGGATCTATTTCTGTCCTCTCCTTTATGTTCATTTATGAGATCCAACACTGAACCAACTCCAGAATCTTTAATCTGCTTGGGAGATGCGTGGTTGCATAAAGCTTTCTGATTGGACGTCTAGTTTCCTCCAGGTAAACGTTAAAGGCACCATGGGAAGGAATGCAGAATGCTCAGAACTGGACAACAACCTCAGATACCAGCAACATCCCGCAACAATAGCAACCACTTGGAGCACCACGGCAACCACTTACGACCCTACAGTGACCACACTGTAACGATCTAGCAGCCACCTAACAACTGCCCAATCATCAAAGGAAGCCCTGAGCGAGTCAGGAGGCCTGCTGCACACTCACTGGGTATATTCTTCATTAAAAAGACATTTTTCTAGGTTATTTATTTGTTTGTTTGTTAAACTAGAAAAGTGGATGGGATGGTTGCGCAGCTTGCTCGGTAAGGAACGAGGGATGACTAAACGAGTGCAGGTCAGTAAGTGTTTAAGGGACCTGCCCTTAGTGAGTATGTGAAGTTTTGTGGCTCTCGGATGAACGAAAGCATTACTGCTTGGTTTGGGTCGAAAATGACTGGGACTCTACGGGAGGAACGAGGGATGAATAAACGACAGATAGAGGAGTGCGGGTCAGTCTGGCTGTGGATTAGTGTTTGGGGACCTGCCCTTAGTGTGTATGTGAGGTTTCGTGGCTCTCGGGCGAAGGAAACAGCCGGCTTTAGAGGGGTCCACAAATGACTGGGACTTTATGGGAGGAACGAGGGATGAATAAACGACAGATAGAGGAGTGCAGGTCAGTATGGCTGTGGATTAGTGCTTGGGGACCTGCCCTTAGTGAGCATGTGAGGTTTTGTGGCTCTCGGACGAACGAAAGCATTACTGCTTGGTTTGGGTCGAAAATGACTGGGACTCTATGGGAGGAAGAAAGGATGAATAAACGACAGATAGAGGAGTGCGGGCCAGTATGGCTGTGGGTTAGTGTTTGGGGACCTGCCCTTAGTGAGCATGTGATGTTCTGCGCTTCTAGGCCGAGCGAAACAGCCGGCTTTAGAGGGGTCCAAAAATGACTGGGACTCTATGGGAGGAACGAGTGACGAATAAACGACAGATAGAGGAGTACGGGTCAGTATAGCTGTGAATTGGTGCTTGGGGACCTCCCCTTAGTGAGTATGTGAAGTTTGGTGGCTCTCGGACGAGTGAAAGCATTACTGCTTGGTTTGGGTCGAAAATGACTGGGACTCTACGGGAGGAACGAGGGATGAATAAACGACAGATAGAGGAGTGCGGGTCAGTATGGCTGTGCATTAGTGCTTGGGGACCTGCCTTTAGTGAGCATGTGAAGTTTCGCGCTTCTAGGCCGAACGAAATAGCCGGCTTTAGAGGGCTCCAAAAATGACTGGAACTCTATGGGAGGAACGAGGGATGCGGAAAAAGAAAGAGAAACGAACGAGTGCGGGTCAATCAAACACTGAATGTATATCAGTGTATCCGGTTTGGTGTCTCTCGGTCGAGCGGAAGTAGTGTAGATAGGCAAACATTTCTCCATCCTATTCATTCTCTATGGGAGGAAAAAGGGATGCGAAAAGAAAGAGAAACAAACGAGTGCGGGTCAACCCAACACTGAATTCCTGCTTGGGGCTGCGCCCCGAGCCAGTGTATCCAATTTGGTGTCTCTAGGTCGAGCGGAAGTGGGTTAGATAGGCACGTGTTTTTCGATCCCATTCATTCTCTATGGGAAAAAATTCTGGAAAAATTCCTTCGTACTCGGAATCCGTGCATCCGATCAAAAAGCTGAGCATGATGAATGAGCAGTACATGAATGATGGAGGATAAGGATCAGCCGCTGTCAAATCTTAGAAAGCTGTTGTGTTGTCCTCGGTCCCCCTTTAAGACACTGTTCAGTTCTAATGTGGCCTTTGGAAAGGCATAAGTACAGGGAGAGGTGTGGTACATGACAACCAGGCCTGATTCAGGTTCAGGTAGGACAAGGCATAAAAGACAGCACTGCTTTGGACTAACTATGGGGTGAAGGTCACTTTCAGAGCCTCCCTGCAGCTGTAAATCTACAAGAGAAGCATAAAAGCAGAAGAGTGCTCTGTATCAAAATCGGTATTCAGTATGGAGGGACAACACATATCAGCTTAGGCCCAAATGAGTTCCATACTGGTCTGAACTGGTTTATGCCAGTCTGGTACTGATCTTGTGTACCAGCATACCGGCATCCACAACAACGTCAAACACAACGAACTGGGTTCCTTTTAGAGATCTGCCTGGGCACGGAATTAACGCCTGAGCCCAAACCCATGGTTCCGAGTCTTCTTACTAAACTGGCCCCTCCCTTTGCAGGTCAGAGGTGACTGGTTGACTCTGTCAGTTCCTAATTATGCTGGTGGTTAATCGTGCATTAGGCTGCTCGCTCGGGTCAGGTCTTCTCTAGCTCCTATTACCTGTGGGATACAGCAGCCTCATAAAGCAAGTATGCTTGGACAGAATGCACAGTGCTCAGAGGTCATGGTAGAGGGTAAGCCGGGCTTTGTTGGACATAGGCTAGACTATAATACAGATTGTTTTTTTAATAACAAAGGAAATAAGGCAAAATCACTCATTATGAAACTGTTTCAAGCTGGACTTTAACTGGTTAGGTGCTGTATGTCGAGCGGCTTAAACTCGTGCTTTAATGGAACGTGCAGTACTCAGACATCACCAGTAGAGGGTAGTAAGACCGGCTTTGTGGCACAAATACAGGATTCAGTTACAATCAGGAGAGTGAGAGCACACTAATGAGAAAGCCTGATGTTAAAGGTATATACCAAAGCCTGATGTTAAAGCTATATACAAAAGCCTAATGTGAAAGGTATAACCAGGTCTGATAAAGGTGTACCCAAAACCTGGTGGTTTAAACCTGATGTTAAAGGTATATACCAAAGCCTGATGTTAAAGGTATATACACCAACGCCTGATGTTAAAGGTATATTCCAAAGCCTGATGTTAAAGGTATATACCAAAACCTGATGTTAAAGGTATATTCCAAAGCCTGATGTTAAAGGTAAAGGTATGTTAAAGACCCAAAAACCTGATGTTAAATACCAAAAACCTGTAAGGTATATACCAAAGCCTGGTGTTAAAGGTATATACCAAACGCCTGATGTTAAAGGTATATACCAAAAGATGTTAAAGGATATAGGTGTACTGATGTTAAACGTATATACAAAAGCCTGATGTTAAAGGTATATACCAAAGCCTGATGTTAAAGGTATATACCAATGCCTGATGTTAAAGGTATATGCCAAAGCCTAATGTGAAAGGTATATACCAAAACCTGATGTTAAAGCTATATACAAAAGCCTAATGTGAAAGGTATAGACCAAAACCTGGTGTTAAACGTATATATACCAAAGCCTGGTGTTAAAGGTATATACCAACGCCTGATGTTAAACGTATATACAAAAGCCTGATGTTAAAGGTATATACCAAAGCCTGATGTTAAAGGTATATACCAATGCCTGATGTTAAAGGTATATGCCAAAGCCTGATGTTAAAGGTATATATCAAAGCCTGATGTTAAAGGTATATACCAAAGCCTGATGTTAAAGGTATATACCAAAGCCTGGTGTTAAAGGTATATACCAAAGCCTGATGTTAAAGGTATATACCAAAGCCTGATGTTAAAGGTATATACCAAAGCCTGATGTTAAAGGTATATACCAAAGCCTGATGTTAAAGGTATATACACCAAAGCCTGATGTTAAAGGTATATACCAAAGCCTGATGTTAAAGGTATATACCAAAGCCTGATGTTAAAGGTATATACCAAAGCCTGATGTTAAAGGTATATACCAAAGCCTGATGTTAAAGGTATATACCAAAGCCTGGTGTTAAAGGTATATACCAAAGCCTGATGTTAAAGCTATATACGAAAGCCTGATGTTAAAGGTATACACCAAAGCCTGATGTTAAAGGTATATACCAAAGCCTGATGTTAAAGCTATATACGAAAGCCTGATGTTAAAGGTATACACCAAAGCCTGATGTTAAAGGTATATAACAAAGCCTGATGTTAAAGGTATATACCAAAGCCCGATGTTAAAGGTATACAGCAAAGCCTGGTGTTAATGGTATACACCAAAGCCTGGTGTTAAAGGTATATACCAAAGCCTGATGTTAAAGGTATATACCAAAGCCTGATGTTAAAGGTATATACCAAAGCCTGATGTTAAAGGTATATACCAAAGCCTGATGTTAAAGGTATATACCAAAGCCTGATGTTAAAGGTATATACCAAAGCCTGATGTTAAAGGTATATACCAAAGCCTGATGATAAAGGTATATACCAATGCCTGTCGTTAAAGGTATATGCCAAAGCCTGACACTAAAGGTGAAAACCGGGTGCAAACAGGCGTCTGAAATCTGATATAGTCTCTGGTAGGAAACATCTACCTTGGCTTTGTACATTAGTAGTATCCGTGAAGAACTAGAGAAGCACACCCAGCATGTTTCTGCCGGTCGGCTTCATTTGGTTTATAAGGGGAAATTGTGGAAACTGAATTTTGGGCCAAGGCTTGCTTACATGTTACATGCAGTACTCAGAGGTCACCAGCAGAGAGCGCTCTGCTATATCCACACACATACACGTAAGGTCAGAATGTGAACAGAGGTGAGCTCTGTCTGCTGTAGCTGTGTGTGTGTGCCTGTGTGTGTGGAGACAGAACATACACCTCTTAGTGCTCAGTGCCGGTTTAACACGGTGACTAGGCTGTGTGTGTGTTTTTCGTTTCTGCCTGTGTGTGTTTGTGAGAGAGTTTGCTTCTCGCCCACCAAACAAACAAGGTGGCGGAAATAGCAGGGATTTCTGGGATGTTTGTGGGGTCCCAGTGGAAAGAAGGGAGTGGAGGGGAACAAGGCTGCTCTGTATGACACCTCTCTCTGGGCAGGAGGGGGAGGTATGAGGGGGGGCTAGGTGAGCGGTGAGGTGGGATAGGCCGGATTAGAGGGAGTGACTGTGGTTTTGCTACGGGAGGGAGAGAGTGGGACTCTACCGGTAAGACCACCAAGATAAAAAAGGCAAGTGACCTAAATATCTTATGACCTTTGACCTTTAGCTAGGATGTAACCTGTACTCTTAAATAATAATAATAAAAAATAATCATTTACACACATTTTCCCACATTTTAAGTTTTGGGTGTGTCTTTTTAAAAACCTGTTTGAGGCGGAGACATACATCGTACCCAGGGACTAGATCAGATTACCATTATTAGCATTATATACGAAAACTAAGAGGACACACCCCAGCTTGAAAAACCAGCATAGACCAGCATATCGCCGCTGTCTGATTAAAATCTCATATTCCCATTTGCAAACAAGTCTGGAAACAGGTCTAACTACATTGACTTATATAGAGGTAAATACAGGGTGTTAAGGTTTGTTCCTCCTCCTGTAGCGTCACTGTTTTGGAGATAGCAGAGGAATGCTATGCTACGGGTGCCTCCCACATTGTAGATGTCAATGCCCACTGAACCAGGCAACCCATTAGCATCAGCAAACTACCTCACACTAGCCTCATACTGCATCAGGTTCTCAAGAAACCTCAAGCAGATTTGCTTGTGTGGTTTCTGACTGTGCATGGCATCAAAATAAGCTCAACCAAAGTACCGACAAAATTCAGGCATCACTGTGGCTGCTACTATTTTTAGCCGGGTAATGCAACATAATGCCATACAGTGTCAGTTAGCTAAGTCTATTTAAGATGAGTTACCCACTTAGAGCAGGTGTGATGGTTTAGCATGTAGTTTGCACCATGCAAATGAACTGTTCAACTTACATCACTTGGTACATTAGCTCACAGCTCCAGTGCAAACCATGGTAGAAACAGCACCAGCTAAACCTGCTTGTGTTGTGTTTTGGATGCTGGTATTTTGGTCTACCAGCATAATCCAGTTTGAACTAACACTGAATTAATGCAGGTCTGTGTTGGTCTTTTCTGGCAGGGAAGGTTCACACTATTGCAGTCTGACGTGTCTTTTTTTCATCGTTTTTAAAGGAAGGGGGTGTTTTTTTTGTGTGCTGGAAGTCTGAGCTCCTTCCTCTGAGCCTCAGGGGCCTTCACTGTGTGTTTACATGCACTGAGTAAAGTGATAACTGCAAGCAATCTGATTTAGTCAGTAAACCGCTCAGTGAATTTACATTGACATGCAATCAGATAATATGAAAACTCCGGATTCATATTCAGTCAGGCAGTG
>JAMWET010006874.1:145000-147500 GCA_024036415.1 Prochilodus magdalenae | reverse complement strand
GTGAGTGAGTGTGTGAGTGAGTAAGGAAGTGAGTGGGTGTGTGAGTGAGTGTGTGAGTGTGTGAGTGTGTGTGTGAGTGAGTGTGTGAGTGTGTGTGTGAGTAAGGGAGTGAGTAAATGAGTGAGACAGTTGCTGAGTGAGTGAGTGAGTGAGTGAGTGAATGTGTGAGTGAGTGAGTGAGTGAGTGAGTGAGTGAGCGTGTGAGTGAGTGAGTGAGTGAATGTGTGAGTGGGTGAGTGAGTGAGTGAGTGAGTGAGTGAGTGAGCGTGTGAGTGAGTGAGTGAGTGAGTGAGTGAGTGAGTGAGTGAATGTGTGAGTGGGTGAGTGAGTGAGTGAGTGAATGTGTGAGTGGGTGAGTGAGTGAGTGAGTGAGCGTGTGAGTGAGTGAGTGAGTGAGTGAGTGAGACAGTTGCTGAGTGAGTGAGTGAGTGAGTGAGTGTGTGAGTGAGTGAGTAAATGTGTGAGAGAGACAGTTGCTGAGTGAGTGAGTGAGTGAGTGAGTGAGTGAGACAGTTGCTGAGTGAGTGAGTGAGTGAGTGAGTGTGTGAGTGAGTGAGTGAGTGAGTAAATGTGTGAGAGAGACAGTTGCTGAGTGAGTGAGTGAGTGAGTGAGTGAATTAGTGAGGGAGATACAGAAAGAGTGAGGGGCATATGGGAGAGAAAGTGAGCAAGTTATGAGTGAGTGAGTGAATGTGTGAGATAGTTGCTGAGTGAGTGAGTGTGTGAGTGAGTAAGGAAGTGAGTGAGTGAGTGAGTGAGTAAATGAGTGAGAGAGAGACGGTTGCTGAGTGAGTGTGTGAGTGAGTAAGGAGGTGAGTGAGTGAGTGAGTGAGTAAATGAGTGAGAGAGAGACGGTTGCTGAGTGAGTGAGTGTGTGAGTGAGTAAGGAAGTGAGTGGGTGTGTGAGTGAGTGAGTGTGTGAGTGAGTGAGTCTGTGAGTGTGTGTGTGAGTGAGTGTGTGTGTGAGTAAGGGAGTGAGTGAATGAGTGAGTGAGTGAGTGAGACAGTTGCTGAGTGAGTGAGTGAATGTGTGAGTGAGTGAGTGAGTGAGTGAGTGAGCGTGTGAGTGAGTGAGTGAGTGAGCGTGTGAGTGAGTGAATGTGTGAGTGGGTGAGTGAGTGAGTGAGCGTGTGAGTGAGTGAGCGTGTGAATGTGTGAGTGAGTGAGTGAGTGAGTGAGTGAATGTGTGAGTGGGTGAGTGAGTGAGTGAGCGTGTGAGTGAGTGAGTGAGAGTTGCTGAGTGAGTGAGTGAGTGTGTGAGTGTGTGAGTGTGTGAGTGAGTAAATGTGTGAGAGAGACAGTTGCTGAGTGAGTGAGCGGGTGAGTGAGTAAAGGAGTGAGTGGGTGAGTGGGTGAGTGAGTGAGTGAGTGAGTGAATGTGTGAGTGAGTGAGTGAGTGAGTGAGTGAGTGAGTGAGTGAGTGAGTGAGTGAATGAGACAGTTGCTGAGTGAGTGAGTGAGTGAGTGAGTAAAGGAGTGAGTGGGTGAGTGAGTGAGTGAGTGAGTGAATGTGTGAGTGAGTGAGTGAGTGAGTGAATAAGACAGTTGCTGAGTGAATGTGTGAGTGAGTGAGTGAGTGAGTGAGTGAATAAGACAGTTGCTGAGTGAGTGAGTGAGTGAGTGAGTGAATGTGTGAGTGAGTGAGTGAGTGAGTGAGTCAGTAAGTGAGTGAGTGAGTGAATGAGTGAGTGAGTGAGTGAGCAAATGAGTGAGTGAGTGTGTGAGTAAAGGAGTGAGTGAGTAAGTGAGTGAGTGAGTAAAACAGTAAGACGGTGAGCTGGATATTTAAGTGAATGTCATTATGATCCTTTATTTCAGGATATATGGTTTTGGGGGCGGAGCTTCACACACGCATGGCCTATCCCGGCTGTATTCTAATGATACCCTCTATACCCTCTATACCAGATAAACAAACCGTGTTTGACTTTATTCACCTGCTGCTATCCCTTCCACACACTTCTCATCTCCAGACTGATACCGGAAGGCTTACCCTCCTTTAGGAACACCGCTCTTCAAATCCAGGTGTACCAGCGGTTCAGGAAATCATGACAGATAGCACAGCATACAGACTGAGCACATCCACAGCCGTTCATAAATAAGGAAGAGAACATTCCGTCCATATCGGAGAACTTTCCCTGCCGAGCTGCCTGTTTTATCTCCCTTCCGAGGAGAAGTGGAGGCGGACATTCCTGGATATGGATTTTTCTTTTCATTGCAGTCCCAATATTAATGCAGCCCACAGGAGACAGCTGAGCATATTTATCTTGCTCTGCACAAAGCAGGAGGCTGGACAGGGCCGGAGTGTGAAACCGCCTCGAGAGCAGCGCTGGTGTTTTTTATTCGGCCTTTATAAAAATAAACACAGTAGAGCCAGCTCCTCTTTGGTATGTAGTAATTCTGAATTTTTATGAATGACTGCATTCATCAGTGGCCACGCCCACGGAGCGGCAGCCGCACGCCAGCGCCCCGCCCATTTAGGTAGGCTCCCGGGTTCTGATTG
>JAMWET010006874.1:135000-140000 GCA_024036415.1 Prochilodus magdalenae | reverse complement strand
CTGTCAAATGAGCAGGCTGTAAAGCTTTCGGAGAGAGGAGAAAATTAAGCGCCACTCTTACTTCAGATCTGAAAACATCTACAGCTGTGTCTGTCCATCCGCCCCCTGTGGGAGAAGGCAAACAACTTCTAAGACTGAACTTTGGAGGTGTGGAAAAATATCCGTGCAGATTTCTTTGAAAACTGAACGCGACAATTTAAAGCTGAAGTCTCTCAAAATACTGAAAATGATGTCTCTAGTTTTTCAGTTTTTGACAAAATTTAAAACTTCCTGACATTGTGGGCAAATTCCATGATAAATGTGACCCAAAATATCTGAACATTATTATTTAAGTATTATCAGATGTATGCTTTAATGGCCATTTCGCCTGGAAATGAAGGAGGCACATTAATATGTTTGAAAAAACCTAGTATCCCCTAAACTAAACAGCTTAGCTGTAGTAGGAAAACACTCTCCTGCATCTTGGTTAGCCTTGGTGAAGTCCAACAGGTGTTTCCAAATTCTGGAAAAAAGTGAAAACAACAAGATTGGAGATATGAGATTTTGTCCCGGCAGTGCCAATATTCCCTTCATGCCAAACTGGTGCACACATGTGAATTGACTAAACTCTAAACCCCTGTGTGGGGGCCATTGCTGCCATTGGTTTTCCCCAGTGCCACTTTACTGCAGACCTTTTCACAGACTTGGCTTACTGAGCGCTAACAGCTCTGGAGCTATCCAAACATAGACACATGGAAAGCAGGAAGAACTGCTCTTCAAAGTAGATAACACGGCCGTTCCCTCTTAGAACCGTTTGCAGTTCATTGCAATGATTCATCTTCACATTACTGGAAGTGTAATAAATGAAGGCAGTGTTGCAGCTCACTTTGGTGGTTTCCCTGCTTTTACACGCCTGCCTCGAGTCGTGACGGGCTTGATGAATAGACAGTACATGGAATTAGGTGTGTTAGAGCAGGGTAAATACCGAACTATCCAGCGTGAGAGGTTGAGCGGGTGGTGTGAAGGGCCTGTCTATCCATCTTCGTGATGGATATTGAGTTTCCATTTCAAAGTTTGCTTGAAGAAATAGTTTCCAGAGTGAGGCACTCAAGTTGTATTAGCTCTTTTTGGCAGGTCACTGCTGAGCTGATGGCCGTCTATTACACCAATATAACCGGGCTGGTCTGTCTGAATGTAAACCCATGGCTAAGTGAACTTAAGATAAGAGTCCAGCTGCCTTTAGTTCCAAGGAATCTGAGCCTCATTCAGTCCCACTGTTTCAATCACTGTACAGCTTCATAGAGCACACCTCGCCCTCATGCAACTTATTATTTAAAAAATTTCCTGGAATATTCCAAAGAGAATTCCACATAAGCCGGCTCCTGCCATCCGTTCAGTCTTAAAGCCAATAGCTGTGACCTCCCAACAAAGCTGTTCCTGAATGACTCACTGACTGTGTTCCTCTTCAGAGATGCACTAACACAACAGAAACACCCAACCTCACCTTAGCTGCCTTCAGATCTCTCTCTCATGTGCGTCCACATGGACTAAATGAGACATTTCTAAATAGATCAGATACACGATAATCCACCTAAAACGAGAAGCTGAGACATGGTACACCACCAAACTGCCCCATTAGATAAACAGCACTTAAAGCTTCATCCTTGAGAGATTTCAAAAGAAACCATGCTCCACTCCAGCTTCAGATCTAAAAACATACACAGCTGTTTCTGTTTATCCTTCCACTGTGAGGAGAAACCTCAACACCGCGGGCCTGAAAGGATGTGTAACTGTCGAGTAATACTGAGAAAAGTAAGTAGGCGTGTGGTACAATTCCAGAACTGGACGTCTGAGATGTGGAGTCTGTATTTCCAATTTGGATTATTTGGATGGTGAGAAGCAGATAGGGCAACCAACATCTAAGACTGAACTTAGGAGGTGTGGAAAAAAAACATTGGTGAAAGCTCAAAGCAAGACCCCGAAGAACCACTCACTGAATACCACACACTAAATACTGTGTGGGGGTGGGGGGGACTATACCAAACTGAAATTCTTTTAAGTTGGTGAGGTTGATTTGCTAAATGCTACGTATCGCAGCTGTCAGAACAAAACCTAGTATCTCCATTTTTATTTTATTTTTTAATTTTATTTTTTGTAATTTTCATAATTTTTAAGTAAATTTCTGGACCAAAGGACCAAAAAATCCTCAATAAAAGTGTAGTTACATTAAAAGTAAATACTGTTGTTTTTCCTTCTATGTTGCGCATGCTACGTTTCGTTTTTTCAGACAGCATCGATGCTATTTGCTTTATTCCTGAGACTGAACCTGATACTTAATGGGTGTTTTGACTGGAAACTACACCAACTAAAATCACATACTAAATACTGGGGGGTTGGAGGGGTGGGGGGGTGGGGGGGTGTCTGTATTTCCAATTTGGATTATTTGGATGGTGAGAAGCAGAAAGAGCAACCAACATCTAAGACTGAACTTAGGAGGTGTGGAAAAAAAAACATTGGTGAAAGCTCAAAGCAAGACCCCGAAGAACCACTCACTGAATACCACACACTAAACACTGTGTGGGGGTGGGGGGGACTATACCGAACTGAAATTCTTTTAAGTTGTTGAGGTTGATTTGCCAAATGCTACGTATCACAGCTGTATCTCCATTTATATTTTATTTTTTCATCAGATTTTGGTCATTTTCATAATTTGAAAATTTCTTGACAAAAGGACCAAAAAATCCTCAATAAAAGTGTAGTCACATTAAAAGTAAATATTGTTGTTTTTCCTTTTTTATATTGCGGGTGCTACGTTTCGTTTTTTCAGACAGCATCGATGCTATTTGCTTTATTCCTGCGACTGAACCTGATACTTAATGGGGGTTTTGACTGGAAACTACACCAATTACAATCACTTACTAAATACTGGGGGGAAAAAATTATACTGAACTGATATTCTGAAGTTGTTGAGTTTGATTTGTCAAATGCTGTGTATCGCAGCTGTCAGAACATGTATCTAAATTTTTATTTTGTTTCTTTTTATCAGTTTTCATCTCTGATTTTATGTAATTTTCGTCCCATTTCCCAAAATTGGGCGGAGCTGTTTGAGTTATCGGTGGAAATGTCAAAAATCACATTTACCACACAACTAAATGAGTTCTTTTTGTTTCTATGTGTGAAAGCTAACACCTCAGAGAGTACATTTGGGTGTGGTCTATTATGGTTTAGGGACAAACGTCTCATTTGTAGGCGGAGCCAAAAGTTCACCAACTTCAGCAGTTAAAACAGTTAACTTGTCTACTGTTGTTCAGACCAACCAAGAACGACACGGGCACATCTAATTTTGTAGCACGCAAAGTTCTTCTTAATAGTTTTCATATCCTTGGAGCTGCTAATGTAGTTCTATTCATAACTGATGTTTTCTAAGTTGGACCTGAGCCTGAGAAAGGGAAGGACAGAAGCTCCTTTTTCTGGATTACGTATTGGACCTGCGAGTTTTCCATCTCTGCCTTTTTAGCATATTGCATTAGACCTCCTAAAACTCAATTACTCCAAATGTGTGGAGCGTTAATACACCTTTTCTTCATTTGCTCATATCCATCTGAGTTCCTCTCCGCTCTCGGCTGTAACCTTCGGAGGTGCAACGCAGTGACGATGACCAGAGTGTGAAAGGGGTAGAATGTATTCTGTTAATGATCTAGAGCACATAGTAGCATCCCTTCTTGGAGATGGAGAGATGAAGTGAGTGTAGTTGTGTATGGTTACAGTTGTAAGATATTATATTAATTGTGGCATTTTCTGTAAATCGCAGTGCCCAATTTGTTCTTTAAGAGGAAATGATATAACATTTAGAATGATAGATAGATAGATAGATAGATAGATAGATAGATAGATAGATAGATAGATAGATAGATACTTTATTGATCCCAGAGGGAAATTCAAGAATGTGCCATTTTCCATGTTGTACTGGACAGAGGTTATGTTTTATTTTTATCCCAACCTATACAGCGCATTTTATTTATAACCTATATAAAAAATGAAATTTAATATAAAAAAATTAATTAATGAATTAATTAAAAACTCACCCATGTTGTTTGACCAGGTGTGGGCAAACTTTGCATAGGACCATATGCCATATGGCCTGCACCGACTGTCCTATCAGTAATTTCACTACATCATTTTAGATGTATCTAATATTTTTGTGATCATTTCATAATTAATACATTTCGGCTGCGTTTAAAACGCGGTAACTTCTTTGCTGTATGCTTGGACTGTTGAATGTTGACATAACTTGATCATAATCTATATGCTTATCCTTGATTGTACCTAATTAAGTTAAACCGAATCTCTTTTTGGAGAAATGGTTTGCGTTTGGCGGCGGTGCAGACACACCATTGTGTGGACTGTAGGTGTTATAATGCACCAGTGCTCCTCAGTCCCAGTCATGCACCACTGTGTTGCCTGTCTTATGTTGTTCTAGGACTTCAGTCTTTATACGCTCGTGTTTTGGTACAGCTATGGGATCACTATGGCAGTAAAACAGGACCTGTAGGACATTTGATTTAACCTCATTTAGCAGACGAGATAAACTTTATACTCGGTGTTTTTGGCTTGTTTTATATGGGTATAGTAGTGTAATATTATAATATCGGAGCGTAATAAAAATCTATGGCTGGTTACTGGACATTGGACATTGCTTGCAGTGCAGCAGATAGGCTATGTATGCAGGTCTTTTGAGCTAGTAGAGTGTAACAGGTGGTTGTAGATTAGACAGAAGACTGCCAGGACAAATTGGATTTCTGGCGCATGCAAATCGTATCCAGATTGATTTTTGGTCGTCTGGGCAACAAAAATAAACGCTTGAAGTCTGATTTTTGCTAACTGGAGGAAGTTTGAAACACGATTCCAATAAGACTTTTTACAGATGCATCTCAGTTTGGAGGTTCTGGCTGCTCAAATCAGATTTCAGTGGTTTTACAGGTGAAACAGGTGCTGTTTACACTGTGTAGAAATTTAATGAT
>JAMWET010006874.1:105000-130000 GCA_024036415.1 Prochilodus magdalenae | reverse complement strand
CAGGAATCGAACCACATGGTGTGGTAGCTCAGTGACTAGTAGTGTTATCTGTTGCACCACACCAACCACGTATTATCAAATTACACTCATCAGCAAAACAGTCGTTGAACCCAGAAGGAAGTGTCAAATGGCAATGCTATTCAGAAGAAAGATGGAGGCTACCAGTCTACATTTAGACTGATATGGGCAATATTTATTGAACTACACATACATTTACGGCATTTAGCTGACGCTCTTATCCAGAGCGACTTACAAGGTTAATCATATTACAGGGAGGCCAGTGTAGCGTTAGGAGTCTTACCCACGGACTCTTATTGGTGTAGCACAGCATAGTCACCCATACTGGGATTGGAACCCCAGTCTCCCATGTGTGGTGGTGGCTACTTGGCAGGTAGTGGTGTTATCCGCTGAGCTACACCAACCACATACACATACAGAAGTAGTGTCTCTCAGTAGTGTAACATGCCAGGCGTCTCGGCACAGAGTTCCACATGTTCCTAATGGTGTCCTGCAATAGTACATCCCATACAGCTTGACCGTTCTCACAGTTACTCCAGATTTTACAGTAGGGGTGGAGTGACACCAGGCCTTATGGATGTGTGACTCGTGACAACAACTCGTTCACCTCGGCTGATTCGTTGGTCGAATTCGTTGGTCATCTCCAACAAGACCAAAGGGGGACTCCCCACTGAAGATGACCGGCTTCCATTAGGAGTGACTCCGTGACTGGCACGGCACCATTGCATTCTTTGACGATGTTGAGATGGTGTTAAGGGCAAGCGTAGTAACGGTCTGCGTGCATGTAGTCCTGTGTAGTGCAGCCGTATGCCAATGGTGCTGGCATTAACAGGATGACTCATGGAGGACGTCTTTCAGGGAGGATGTCTCTCTTTGCTGAATGTCAGTCAGGTTCGGTGATGACGCCCATCCTAGCTTATGTCACATGTACGACAGAGCGTGAAATCAAACCTACCCACCAAGTTTCAGTCCTGTCTGTCGTTTGATTCCTATTTGTGCTCCACAAGTGTAACACAGCCTCTCTCTCTCTCTCTCTCTCTCTCTCTCTCTCTCTCTCTCTCTCTCTCTCTCTCTCTCTCTCTCTCTCTCTCTCTCTTTCCTTTCTTAGCAAAGCTGGAAGGCCGCTCGTGCGAGTACAACGGCCGCATGTATCAGAATGGTGAGAATTTCCGTGCTGGCTGTAAGCACCAATGCACATGCATCGATGGGGCTGTGGGATGTGTACCCCTGTGCCCTAGCGACATCCCGCTGGCCTCACCCTCCTGCCCCTCTCCCAGGCTGGTGAAGGTTCCCGGGCAGTGCTGCCTGAGCGTGGACTGCCACCGTGGCTCCTCAGTGCTACCCCCTGTTTTCAGACGCCCACAACCGCCTCCATATTTCTACCCACAGCCCAAGCCGTACCCTAAGCTGTACCCCAAACCTTACCCTAAACCCTACCCTCACCGGCCAGACAACACCCTAAGCAACGAGCTGGTGGACGCGGGCAGGAAATGGGAGAAGCCCCACAGCCACAAACACCTAGCAGGTGAGACAGTGTGTTATGTGACCTGGGCTTGTGTGTCATGTGGGAGTGGATGTGTGATCGGGCGCTGTGAGTCTGTTCCTGTGTGTGGATAGGCAAGCTGTGCCATAACAGCACTCGTATAAGTTTATTGCATGCCACACTGTACAAGGTGGTGCCAATAAAACCTTGGCTGTATTCTGTGGTGGAGAAAAACAGCCTGTCTTTTTTTTATGGATCACTTTTCTGTTCGGTTTGATAAGAAGTTGTTTTCCACTGCAGCATTCCACTGTAATTCCGTATTCACCACCACACAATGCATGCTGGGTAGATTAACGATTGAGAGAAACCCGCTCTGTCATAGGGAGCCTGTTTTTGCACCTTCAATTCAAATAAGTTGCAAAACATATACAGGGGTTGGACAATGAAACTGGAACACCTGTCATTTTACTGTGGGAGGTCTCATGGCTAAATTGGACCAGCCTGGTGGCCAATCTTCATTAACTGCACATTGCACCAGTAAGAGCAGAGTGTGAAGGTTCAGTTAGCAGGTAAGAGCACAGTTCTGCTCAAAATACTGCAATGCACACAGCATTATGGGACATACCAGAGTTCAAAAGAGGACAAACTGTTGGTGCACGTGTTGCTGGAGCATCTGTGACCAAGACAGCAAGTCTTTGTGATGTATCAAGAGCCACGGTATCCAGGGTAATGTCAGCATACCACCAAGAATGACGAACCTCCACCAGCATCACGTAGTGACCTGGCCACTATCCTGCAAGAGGAATGGCTTAAACTCCCTCTGACCACTGTGCAGGACGCAGTATATGTCATTCCCAAGACCAACTGACGCTGTATTGGCCGCAAAAGGAGGCCCTACACCATACTAATAAATGATTGTGGTCTAAAACCAGGTGTTTCAGTTTCATTGTCCAACCCCTGTATGACAATGTTAGGTACAGTGTTACTCTTAAACATGAGTTAGCATTCGTTAATTAGCCTACATAAGCTAACTACCAAACCAACACGATGCTACAGAGTAATTTCTTTTGGCTGCCACCTTCCACTTTTCACATCAACTCAATTTCTATGGAAAAAGAAAAAAATAAAATAACGTGCCATTTTTTTTGGTGTAAAATTTCATATCTGTGTGGAAATTGTGTCTCTGTTATGAATATTTAAAGTTCGCTCGGATATAAAGTCCATAAGTCTCTGTGTGAAGACATATATTTTCCTAAAGTTCAAATTCCCATCCCAGGAATATTTACAGGAATTATATTTATATTTAATAATTTATTTTTCTAGCAAAACTGATGTTGTAAGAAAATGCGAAAGATTATGACATGATTTTGAATAAATTAAATTTGAATCCATGAGCTGCACAGGCCCTAAGTGATGCAGCGTGATAATATTTATGTGTACTGAATGTGCCGGAGTATCCTAAAAAGTTATAATGTTAATAATCTAATAATAATATATATAATGTCATGTTATATTAATAAACTTAACATGGATGTACTTAACATGCTTGGTATAGAGGTCCAATCAATGAAATCCAGCTAGGTGGCTAACATGAGCTAACATTGTGGTTATGGAATATTCACGGTATAATGTAAGGGGAATTTCTATACACAACAGTCTTACCAGAAAACACACATTTATTTCATTAATTTTATTCATTAATGTTTTCTTTTATGTAAAAGTGCTTTTGAACAGGTATGTGGGCAAAACTCAGCTATAGAGGGGCGGGGCTATCCACACTGGACGTCCCCTGAAAATGTCTCCCTATCTGTGTTTATATACTATATAAAATGTTCACCCTTAATTCCTCTCAGTTCCATCTGCATATGATCGTTCCCTCCATAATTAATATTGTAGGTCATATGGCATCCCATGTTGCAGGCCCAAACCCCATTTTAAAACTCCCCTCATTTAACCTTTGTGATATCGTCGCTGTCCAATGAAAAACATGTATCTCCACTTTTGTCCATTTTTACTTTTATGCATCATTTGAACACATCAGCTGCTGTTTACACTGAGTGAGAATCTCATGATGAATGGACCAAGCGAAGTGGCCCAAAACTGTTCGGAAAGACGTCTGGTTCCATTGACTTGCATTAAAGTTAAATGAGGTTTTTGGCCTCTCCTGTAAAGTTGCCATTCTGGAGATACTTGTTTTTCTTTGGACAGCGACGATAGGTAATCATTCATTTTCAATTTTAGCACTACTTAAGTTCAAGATTCTTTATTGTGCTGTCAGCTATATACCAGTACACAGTGACACGTAACTACGTGGCTCCAGGACCACGGTGCAACCCCAATACAACATGCAAAGGGAAGATCATGCAGTGCAATACATACAAAAGACTCACCATTAAAACAAACCGAGCCACAGTTCACACGATACACAGTATGGAGAATGTGTGGAGTTTGACGTCTCAGTGAGACCACCATCTGTGACTGACAAGCCAAAGAGCACCATTGGGCTCACTTTTCCTGGGTGGGTGGGATCACCTTCTCTTCTCTCCCCTCAAGTACTCTGCCAGTGTAGGCATCTGGTGGCTGATGTAACAGGATTATCAGTGAGCTCGGTGAGTTGTCTAATGACATGTATGGATGGATGGATGGATAGATCCCAGAGGGAAATTCAAGGACATTGCACTGGCGACAGTTTGAAAAGATGTGCGGGTGCTTCCGTGGCTCAGAGGAAGCATGTGTAGGCCTTCACCCTCCTAGTACTGTGTAACGTGTGATTGGTAAAGACCCAGCCGGTGGGTGGAACTGGACGTCATTAGGGAGAAGATAATGTGCAATGTTGTTTCGAGTCCTGGAGTGCGTTGACAGGTGCTCATTAACGAATTCTATAATTATCTTTAATAACAGAGACATTCACATACACTGCAAAAGCTCATGGCCGGCCTTTTGTGTTGGAGCTGCTTATTAATATTTTTATATAATCAGGCTTTTAAAATAATTACTAATTAATTGCAAATAATAAACTCTCTCTCGAGGATGTTCTTATTCTAGGTGGTACTGTCATTTCTGCTATTGCCAGATGCTGGTTTTCGGTGATGAGGGCCCAACCAATATAACCAATCTAGGAATGATCCAGGAATTCCATCACCATTTCCAGATTCTTGCCTGTGACCGAACGTAATCCTGTCCTCAGTGGGTGTTGGAGTCTTTGACTGCTGTGTGAGCATTTTCCAACGGAGCCTTGTGAACCAAATCCAAACATGCAGGCCTCAAACAGCACGTACTGCTGTCACCCTGCTTTTTCCTACACTGCGTAATCACCTTCTCTATGCGTCAGTGTTGCCTGTTTTGTGAATGGGGCTTGTGTACTAACTTACTCTCCCTGCCTCCTTCCCTCTCTCCCACTCTGTCTTCTTTCCTCCTCTATTTCACTCTGCTCTATCTATGTCTCTTGTCTTCTCTTCAGCCTGGAAGAAAGTCGGGAGGCCGTGCGTTGCCCAGACTACCAGCTGGACGCCTTGCTCTCGGAGCTGTGGCATGGGGGTGTCCTCTCGTGTCACCAACGAGAACGCTCAGTGCAAGCTGGTGAAGGAGACTCGCCTCTGCACCATCAGACCCTGCAACTCCATGGCCGTGCCTATAAAGGTAGTCTGTTCATTAGCTCTGGTACTGTGTCCTCACTTATTCAGAACGAGGCTGGATAAGACTGTAGTGTACTGTACAGATGGCTGGACACACCTTACCTACTCTAGAAGTGCTGGTGTATGATGGAAAGCAGCAGTAAATATGTATATTTAAAGATGTGTGTGTGTGTGTGTGTGTGTGTGTGTGTATATATGTATGTGTATATGTGTATGAATGTATGTATGTATGTATATATATATATACACACACAAAATATACAATGTAAATATTACAGCTTTACTTACATATAAATGTATGTATATGTGTGTGTGTATGTGTATATATATATACACACACAAAATATACAATGTAAATATCACAGCTTTACTTAAATATAAATGTATGTATATGTGTGTGTGTATATATATGTACACACATATATATGTGTATATATATATATACACATACACACATGTAATATGTAATATTTACATTGTATATATATTGTGTGTGTGTGTGTATATTTATATATATATATATATATATATATATATATATATATATATATATATATATATATATATATATATAATATTATATATATATGTATATATATATATATATATACATCAATACTATATATACACATTGTATATATATTGTGTATATATATATATATATATATGTATATAATATATATACAGCCACCTCAACAACTATATATATATATATATATATATATATACCATATATATATATATATTTTTATATATTTCTATATATACGTTATCATATATATATGAGAATGGATATATATATATATATATGACAGTTTGCAAACTGTATAGAACTACATTCATTTCTGTAAAAAATTTATTTCATTCATTTCCAGTAAAACAGTCATGGTGTCTCCAAAATGGCAACTTTACAGGAGAGGCCAAAAACCTTGTGCAGAACGTTTATGGGAAGTCAAGGTGCCCACCAGTACGTCTCATTTTGGAATACAGTATTTTTGGACCTTTTCTGTATACCAAAAAGTCACCTTCAACTAAATGAGATTTTATTTTTCCCTTTCCTGAGCTTTGGAAGTGAAGATACATGTTTTTAACTTTACAGGACAGTTTTTATACCTTGATCCCAGTCTTACAATGAAAAACTTGCTAATTTTTTTAGAATTCACAATGTACCTTGAGTTTTTTAGAAGCCAGGTCACTATTTAATTTCCATGATGAATGGACCAACAGGAATTTTGCAGAACTGCTTGGAAAAAAAGAGACCAAACGCTCCTACCTGCACAGTGTGTCATTTGTGAGATAATGCTGTATTTTTTCACAGTAAGGATATACCAAACAGACACCTCAACAGTTAAATAGAACAGTCAACGTTTTACTTTTATTTCCTTTCCTGCAGCTTTGGAGTCTTGCTTTTTTTTTTTGCCATTTGTTTATTTATGTTTCTGACAAAACAATCATAACTGGGTTGCTTTTTCTGCCTAATAACAAACACGTTTAATGATGGTAATGATGATACATGGACTCTGGGGTGGTCAGTCTATTGTCCTAAGATCGCCAGCAGCTTCATTTAATTTGATAATCACAGCAGTGGTTGATGACTCTTGTGACCCTAACCAATGCAGTGAGTAACCCGTCGGTGAGTAGCACGTTCTTCGGTGCCAGTTGGTGGGATGAAGGCCATGCTTTAAGCAGGACCAGCAACAAAGGGAAACTTGTTGGAGTCTGGGAGTAGTATCATTTCTCCAGCAACCGTATGGGAAGATGGTTTTTAAATGACTGACCTGCATCAAGGAAAGGAAGCATCTAAGGAGGAGCTGAAATGACGGGGATCGGTTTAGGGAATAGGAAAACTCTGTTTTGAGTTAGATGTGCTCAAGATTCCTCTCCGACCACCTCCGAATGTGGTCTGTGTGGTTCAGTTGTTGTTTACACCCACAGGAGGCTTTGCGAATTGGTTACAGTCGAATCACCGTGCGTCCTATGGGTGTCTGAACCTGGCTTTTCGTGCAGTCGGGTTAAATCTGAACCTGATCCATTCTCCTAAAGCGCGTGCTAATGTAAGGCGTAAACAGCCCCAGAGTGTTGCCTGGTCTTCTCACAGTGGAGGAATGGACAGAAACACCTGAGGGTGTTTACAGATCTGAATCATTAGTGGAGCTTGATTTTCTTCTTTCTCTCTCTTTAAAGAGGAACGTTTTAAGGACTGTTTATCTGATGGGCTCAGTTGTGGTGGTCTACCCGGTCTTGCACGCTTGTTAGGAGTCACATTTTCTCTGTAGCTTTCGAAGTTCCTCTCTGGTTTTGGAGAGCATTGACTGTCCTCTTCTTTATAGAAGTGGATTGCCGTGTGTCTCGACCCCTCAGGAGCATCCTTGGAAAAAGAGTAACTCGTATTTGAATGAATGGCAATGATTTTGTCAGGGGATATGAAGGGTGGTCTCTGACTGTTGCACAGTACTATGTATTCAGCACTGGAAAATTGACCGAAGGCAGTTTACACACCTGAAAGGTATGGTGCTGATGAATTATGACCAAGGGGATCAAATGAGTGTGAAATGAGTGTATCCTTTCTGGAAACAATAGGATAGCGGCTTTCTTTACGTCTTCCGTTATTATAAGCAGACAAAAAGGAGCATACTCAGTTGTTTACAGTACACTTGAATAGTCAAGTGTCCCCAAACGGTGGCAGGAAAATAGATAACTGAAAAAGGCCACAGCAGTCACAGTTATACATCCACCTTCATTTTTAAAATAATTACTTAATTAATTTTAAAATGTATTAATTTGTTTTATTATTTTTTTAATTAATTAATTAAAATGTATTATTTTTAATTAATTAATTTTAATGTATTATTATTATTATTGTTATTTTTTAATTAATTAAAAAATTAATTAAATTTTTTTTATAGCTTAAAACCATATCCTGACCTCCGCTTCCAGCTAAGTTGTTGTACATCATGAAAAAACATTATATTGTATATATTGTAATGTAGCTGGGTGTTTTTTTGTTTTTTTTTTGTAACCTGGTTCCAACTTTGGAGTGTTGGTGGTTCCTAAAATGGTAGGGGTCGCCGGGGTGAGGGCTAAATTAATAGTTGACCGGTATAAATATAATGAAAGTCAACAACCTTGACGTCTTTCATACCTAAGCCGCTTGTTTAGAATTCACAATGTGCTGCTGGAGTTATTTAGAAGCCAGGTCTTTATTTTACCTGGTTAACCAAGGACACATTCTCATTTACAATGGCAGCCTGACAAACAGGAAGACCAAACCTCCTACAGCAAGTGTGTCGTCTGTGTTGCTCAGTAATGCTGAATATTAATTTCACAGTGTGTTTTTTTAAGACACGTCCATTTAGGAGTTTATTGTTGATATTATTATTATATATGATATATTATTATTATTATTATTATTATTATTATGGGATACGATAGTGGGTAGGTCCACGACAGCCATTTGTTTATTTATGATTCTGACAAAACAGTCGTAATTAAAAACGTTTTTAATTTTAGAAAATATAAAGATACAGTCATTAGAATGGGCAGATGTCCAGTCCTGCAAGTGCAGTGACCAGTGCAGACTACGGTGGCCGAGAAAGCCCAACGCACTGCAAGTTAAAAACGCGCTGCAAAGTCTCAAAACACAAGCATTAAAATGACACGACTTGCACAACATTAGCCAAACGCACTGCAAGATCTGAAAACACAAGCATCAAAATGAGACCGCTTGTAAACCATCAACCAACGCGCTGCAAAGTCTCAAACACGCAGCAAACACTGAAAACACATGCAGCTTCCAAACCACAACGGAAGTGTTTCCGAGGGACACTGAAAGTGGACGGACCCATTCGAGAGCGGGCAGCGTAAAACACGAGAAACTGGGAAATAAACAGAAAGAATATCTATTAATAAACAGTAGAACCTTCATTTCAGCCACTCGGTGTGTATTCTTTAAGGTGGAACGGATTGTAAACACGAGAAACCGCCCAATAACCCGCCTGAATATTCATTAATGAACAGATTTTTTTTCAACTTTTGCTGGAACTGGGGCTCTCTCGGCTCTACGTCCAGGTCCGTGCAGCCCGCTCTCGAACGGGTCCGTCCACTTTCAGTGTCCCTCGGAAACACTTCCGTTGTGTCTCGAGGCTTTTTGCGTGTGTGTTGGAAGCTGCATGTGTTATCAGTATTTGCTGCGCGTTTGGCTAATGTTGTGCAAGTCGTGTCATTTTGATGCTTGTGTTTTGAGACTTTGCAGCGCGTTTTTAACTTGCAGTGCGTTGGGCTTTCTCGACCACCGTAGCAGACACCTGAACGAGGCTTCGCTGGCTCTGGCTCTACGGCGACACGCACAAGTTCATTGACTATTCCTGCCAAAGGCTGCCTGAAAAGGACCCCGTTCCTCAGGTTCCCCTTCAGCCAATCCCCACTAAAGTAGTGTTTTTAAAAGTAACTCTGAGTAGATGCTAGTCCCTCGGTTACCTGCGTTTGTAAAAAAAACAAACAAACAAACAAAAAAAAAAAAACAAGAGAAATCTCACTTGGAGATGTAGGTGGAGGCTGCCAGGCCTTAGAGCAGACCCCTGTGCTACCCTGATGAAGAGAGCTGGTTGTGGACAAAACAACCGTGCAAGAGCTGGTGGACCACCAAAACAGTGTCCAACAGATGAACAGAACCGTGAATAGTCTCAGTCTATCCTTACACTGTGTAAGGATGTCAGTGCTATGGGTCTTAAAGGAGTAAAGGAATTACATTAAAAAAAAAAAAAATTGCTAATCTAACAAAGAAGCTGCTGGTGCTCTCAGAACAATGGACTGACCACCCCAGAGTCCAGACCTTGACCTCCCTGAGTGTGTTTGGGATATCTTGGATTATGACTAGCAGAAAATGCAACCAACTGCTAAGACTGGCGGTGTAAAAACTGAAAGCAAGACTCACAAAAAGAAGCTACAACAGGAGCAGGGTTTATTATTTAGTTTATGATTGAATATTATTATTGAAATATTATTAAGCTGATCCTAATTTTCCCACAGCGATACACTGAAGTGGGCACTAATCCCATTCCCTATTGCTTCAGCAGAAAGGACGGAAATGTTCCCGTACCCAGAAGTCTCCGGAGCCCTTGCGTCTCCACTACGCTGGCTGCCGCAGCTCACGCCTCTTCCGACCCAACTACTGCGGCGTGTGCCGGGACGGGCGCTGCTGCTCCCCACGCCGCACCAGGACCGCGTCGGTGTCCTTCACTTGCCCAGACGGGGAGAACTTTGAGAGAGCCGTCATGTTCATCCAGTCCTGCAAGTGCAGTGACCAGTGCAGCCACCTGAACGAGGCTTCGCTGCCGCCCCAGCGCTGGCTCTACGGCGACATGCACAAGTTCATTGACTAGTGCTGTTAACGGCCACCTCTAAAGGACCCCGTTCCCTAGGTTCCCCTGCAGCCAATCCCCACTAGAGTAGTGTTTTTAAAAGTAACTCTGAGTAGATGCTAGGCCCTCGGTTACCTGCGTTACCTGTACAAACCCAAGAGAAGTCTTACTTGGAGATGTAGGTGGAGGCTACCAGGCCATAGAGTAGACCCCTGTCCCACCCTGAAGAAGAGCTAGTTGTGGACTAGCTCTCGAGTGCCAGCTATACAGCGGCACGGTTGTTGACGAGTGCAGCTGCCTCCAGAAAACCTCATCCTCTAGAAAATGAATCCCAACTAGACCAAAGGCCCAGTGCGGCCTTAATTCTTAAAACCCAAAAAAAAGAGAAAAATTTAGGAGGCGTCTATCAGGCTTTCAATCAACCAAAGCAAATGTATATATGGAGGGCGTGAACCTAGAAGGTTTACCACAAAGGAGACGGCAAGTAGGGCAAACTTTACTTCAACGGGTGCAAAATGGACATGAGCCAACTCCAAGACCCCCTAATGATTAAGAAGGACCTTCGATGCTGGTAACCTCTTCAGGTGACCCCAGTTCCATCATGGCGGTTGCTGATATGCGAACTGATAAAGGATTTGATACTGGATAACCACGTTTGTGCTCCCCCGACAATGGAAACGTCTGCGCCACAGAGATGACTCAGGAAGAGGAAATCAAAAATGTCTCTGATTTAAATCAGATCTGAGTCAACACTGATAAAGCTGGTGGACTAAAGTGAGAATCTCGCTCTCGGGCAGACTGCCATGGCACCGGGGCCTAAATTGCAGCAGTGCTTTTTTTTTTTTTCTTCCCAAGACAGAAAACGAGCTTGTTGAGACTGGGACAATAGACAAGACAAAAGAACAACATGGGGACCCAACCATAGTCCCATAAACTCTATATCCAGGTTTTCCTTTCCTAATGAGAAACGCTGATGGTATTTATTGTGCTGGTGTATAAGATAAGCGTCAGGCTGTTAGCCTGTTGGTGGGATGAAGGCTGTGCTTTAAGCAGGACCAGCAACAAAGGGAAACTTGTTGGAGTCTGGGACTTGAAACAGACGCTTTGCCCACGGTAGAGGAAAGTGGCTTTGCTCCAGGTGAACTTGACCTTGACCCTGATCGTGGTCCCAAAGGTGACCGGTTCTTCCTTTAAGCCTGAGGACCCAGCCAAGGAACGAGGACTGTGCTGTTTGCCAAGGGCCACAGTATTCTGGCGTCGATACGGCGAGTCACTGAGCAAATTACAATTCTGTCGTCTGGGAGTAGCGAGGAACCCTGCAACCCTCTGGTCCTGCTGTAAAAATACGTTTTTAAACGCCTGCCGTAAGAAGTAAACATGTAATTTGAAAGTGATGGGTGGGACTGGTCTTGATCTTGGCTCTCGATTTGCTCTGTAATCTAGCAAGTGATGCTTCGAGCTCAGCCGGACGAGGCTCGTGGTCATGTGTCTTTATGACGTTTGTGGTCTCCGTTTTGGCCTCCTGGCTCCCATATACAAGCTGATGGAGATTATGACATCACCCTCGTTAGGGAGAGCTAAGCCAACCCACAACAGAGGGCATGTGGATTAGACCTGGAACCAGGAGACTCACGAACACACCATATGCTCTCTAGCGATGAAATGCTTAGCTTGGAGTGCGGTTGAACGTTGACTTTGCACATTTTGGCAAATCAGTTGTATAAAATTATTCAGCATCGTGTTTTGACATTTAAGACGGCAGGCATAGGAAAATAATTTTTGATGGTAGCGTAGATTAACGTGCACCTTACTATGCTTTGAACAGTAGTTCATATGTGCTTTTAATAAATAGGGTGACGGAACTTGAACAGAAATAACTTGTATGCCTTTGTGGCTGAGAAGAGTTAAATACTAGGTTACGTTAAGCAACATAGCCAAACTGATGCTTCTTCAGACGTTCAGGAGATGTTCATAAACATGGGTATTTCTCTTTTCCTTTCAGCCCCATAGGATGACATTTTTATTCAGAAATATATAAACGAAGATGTGGACACAAGTTTCCTCCTGAAACTCCGTGTCAATGCTGGCTTGTTTACAGAGTAGTTTATTGTCTAGCTTTTTTGGTACTAGAAATCTATTTTGCACAGTTAATTTAAAAAAAAAAAAAAAAAAAAAAAGTCTCCTTTCAGAAATAAAACAGGAAGAGCTCCTTTGTCTTTAGAATATTAAAAATAAATAAATAAATCCCAATCTATACCAAAAGGCCATCTGTGTTCAGTTTGGGTTTAGTTAAATTAACACACACACCCCCCCCCACACACACACACACACACACACCCACCCCGCAGGCCACTGTTGTATACTGAAAAAAAATAAAATAATTTAATAAAACTGTAAAAATGTGATCTCTCCATGGTGAAAGTTACTTTACACACAAACCGCTTTGATTTGTCTCTTGCAGCCGTGTCATGCTGTCAATCCTGATCCAATTAAAGAAAGACAAGAGCTCACTAGACCAGCAATACAGATATTGACCGGAACTAGCTCCAAAAGCAATATGGCACCAGTCGGTGTTACTTTGAACGAGTCCATCAACACAATAGCCATTGGACGGCTCTCGGGAATTCGGGCCCAGATTTTCTGGGGTGGCGGCAAAACACACCTGCGCCACATGGACGAGGCAAGCATTACCCAGAGGTCTTTATGAGGCCGTAGCCAAACCCACACCACTGGGATGTGCACTGTACCGTGAGACCTTTTAATCTGCTGATACTGGCTGGACAGAAATATAGAAACCCATTATTACAGCTGTGTGAATGTAAATGAGTATCACCCCCGTTCTAGCGTTACAGTATCTGAGCTGATTTAGGTTTCTCAGTAAACTGTTACTTGGGGGACTTCTGTTATGTTTCCAGTGTTGTTCTCGTGCAGCAAACTCACAAGACTCAAATGTGACTGTCTAATTTTACTTTACACAAACAAGCAAACCACAATAAAGCAATAACTGTATAAAAGTTTTAATTTCATTAAAAAAAAAAAGATTCGACATAGACATCTCCCCTCCATCTCATAAAATAAACAGTAATTTTAAAACTGCACTGAGGTGCAGAGCTTTAAAATCGACAGACTGGATAGGATTCCTCCATTAGCTTGGACAAAAATAAAACAAAATCCATGTTCTGTGAGCTGGTGGTCCTTTGGCACGACTTGAGGGCTCATCTTGACTGCTCAACTAAAAAGAAGAAAAAAAAAAAAAGTTAATAAAAAGTTGGCTACACAGTCTCACAGTCTGGACAACATGCATGCCAACATGTCTGGGACTAGGATGACCAGGGACCGTTATCCAGCTACACGTCCCTCTACAGCTGTCTCCAAGAACAGACAAATAATATTTAATATTTGCACTTGTATTTCCAAATGCTTGACATGCCAGACTAATATGGCATTATACGCCTTCAATGAAAACACTTCTCCGAGTTGCAAATTCATACCCCAAGTAGAAGCAGTGGGCAATCAGATCCAAATTACAAGTTGTTTTGCCCCCACCATGCATACAGACTGTTAACATGCATGTTGTCCCCAGATGGTTATTTGATATTAAGAGACCATCTGGCAGACATGACTGAAAGCAGTAGAAATTCCAACTGATGTAAACAAACACGGGAACAAGCGAGTCTTGCACAAGAAACTCAATTGTTTGATTATTTTCCCCCCAGTAAAATCTGTTTACACATGCACCAACCATTCACCCAACACTTAATGCAGTTAACCCTTTCTTTACCTGTCAGGAGACCATGTTTACAACCGACTCGGGTAAACAAGATGACCAGTTTCTAGACATCCGGTCAAATATGCATGCAATATTTACAAGCAGAGAGTTAAACAATTTAGTCAACTGCCAAAGACCAATGTGACTGGATTTCGTTATCTTGCCCAAGAGTGGCCTAAAGCCGTGGATGCCTGAGCTGTTGGGAATCGTATTGCTCACATTCAGCAAATCCAAAACTTAAATACTAAAAATATCCTGGACAGGCTTTTCTTAATGCATGACCCCGTCTCAATGCACTCTCTTACTGAACCAGGGTGACGTCATAAACTCCCAGGGACAGAGATACTGTATGGGGGGTATGTAGACTTCCTGGGGTGAAAAGAATCCAAGTGTGGAATTTAACCCAAGTAGCACTAAATCCAACCCAGGTTGGCAAAAACAAGACAACCAGCCTAGATGCCAATTAACATGGCTGAAACGGCCCTGTAAGACTAACATGAACCCCAAAAATGAAGAAGGGCTCATCTGTGTAAAAGGAATGTGTGAAAGCACCAAGAGAAAGAAGAATCTTACTGTAAGTGGAGATGTCAATCTCATCTGGTAGTTCAGCCACATTAACCTCAAACCGATCCTGCACGTCATTCAGAGTTTTGGCATCCGTCTCATCAGACACAAAGGTTACGGCAAGACCCTTGGTGCCAAAACGACCAGCGCGGGCAACCTGAGAAACAGAAGTCAAGAAATTAGACACCAGCTCAAAGAATCACTGAAAAAGGGTACAGCTTATTTTACTATGGTAAAAGTTAGTGGATGAGGTCAGGACTTCCTTTATGTTGCTTTATGTCCAGTTAACATGAAGGAGCCTACGTTGTGCACAAATGTACTCTCGTTTGACACAAAGCGAACATGTAGGTATTTGGCGGCGTGCAAAAACACACTCACAACAATTCTTTAATGAATTTGAGGGTGCAATGCCAAACTGCTTTAGTGAAGGGTGGGGTAAATAAAAGTTCACAAACAAAGAGCTGTTAGTAAAGCAGTAAACTGATGCCAGGCATGATTAATGGTAAATCAACTCCTGCCAGCTCAAAGAAAGAATCACATAATGCAGTTATCGTCACTGCCCAAAACAAACTAATCAGCAGAACAAGCCTTTGTCACGAAGATAATTTGCTGTGAACGGCTCTCAGCTGTTCGTTATTACCAAGAGATGAAAGGGGCTCAGATATACTGCTTTCGCTGTGTTTACGGTCAGAACGGAGGGAGGCACCGAAAAACCACCACACCACCCGGCAGCTCTCAATGCCATGAGGTTATCTAGGTAGACATCTCATCCAGGACCACATGAACATGGCTTATAAATGTGTCTGCCTTTCAGCAATAAGCCAAGACCCGGTTCTCAAAGTAGCCGGCTGTTAAAATACACGACTCATTACTTCTGTGAAGCTGTGTTGGAACATCTCCCACCCTGCCCCCTGCACAAACCTGGTGCAATATTTTATCTGATGAGGTTCTTAAACACAATGGTAATACGAAGGGATGGTGTAGTGGCGTTGTGAGAGTATGGTGGAGTAGAGGTGTGCCTTGAAGGTACCATGCGGTGCTGTTTAGCTAAGGCGGAGGTCTACAACACTGCTAATAAATATGATCCTTACTGTAACCAAAGAGCAAACCGACTCAACTTAGCATGCATGTTAAAACAACTAGGTCTCAATCACCTTAAAAAGAAGGGAAGACATGCTGCATAAATCTGTACATGCAAATAGAATTACATTCATAAATCAATCATTTTGTGCTAGTTCATCTTCCTGGTTCAAACCCCTCCCACAAAGAAATAGCAGGCCCACCCTGTGCAGGTAGGTGTCCGAGTCTTCTGGCATATCATAGTTGAAGACGATGTTGACTCGTTCAATGTCCATTCCTCTGCCAAACAGATTGGTAGCCACCAGGATCCTTCTCTGGAAGTCTTTAAACTGCTGGTAGCGGGACAGCCTGAGCACAAACATCACACACAGAGCTTCAGGTGGGATAGTCAGAACCTTCTAGTTTCCTTCATTATCATCAGCCACATTTGTCTCTGCATGTCATTTCCCTGATCACTGGCTGGTCAGTAAGCTGGTTATAACAAAACTGCAATTATTGTTGACAGGAACAATAGCTTTCAGATAGCTGACAAACAAAATTGCAAGTAGTGATTGTAAGACGGCTAGTGGACCCATATCATGCACCAAGTGACATTTAGGGCACATGCCTATAAGCTGTGCTGCTGCACCACCTAGTGTTGGCCAAGGCCACCCAAATGTGTTTAGGTATAGACCCAGTAAGTAGTAGTAGAGTAGAGTACCCATGGTCATTACAAGTGCATGAATAATGAGTTAAATAATATATCACACCCTAAAGACAAACAAAATAACATATTTAAAGCACCATGTAAAACAGTAAAGAAAGCTTCAATAATTAATTAAAAAAAAGAAAGAAAAAAAAAAGTGTGCATGCCTGCTTATGCCCTTCAGGGGGCCTTTTGAATGTGTTGTGCCACCTGTAAAATGCCCTTTAAACTGGCAGTCATTATTCTTACACTTTTCTTAGTCACCTTCAGGTCTGTCTGGGCTCAGCAAATGAAAAGCCTTCATATTCTGACTACTACACCCAACTTCCACTGAGAAGGGGCCTTACCTCTCCTCCTGGGCCATGTTTCTGTGAATGGCAATAGCAGGGAAGTTTTGCTCCACAAGCAGCTGAGACAAAGCCATACAGCGCTGCACCGACTTCACAAAGATCACCACCTGTCAAAGAGATTGCAACAGACTCAAACTTCCACACAGTAATAAGCTCACAGTTCTAAAACTAGAGGTGGCTATAAGCACAGGACACGGTGAAAACAACAAATTAACTGTGCATCTAGAGTCAGGCTATACGGTAACGTTACCAACGATCAAACACTGATGTTCAAGATTCTGCATGTGGCCCAGACCTTTAACTGGTACACTCAAAACAATAAGCCTAGAGAAGGTTGCATGTCATAACAGCTAGTTAAAAGATTATCACCACCACCGTTAGAATGTCTACCATTCAGCCCAGAAACCCTTTACAGAGCCTGTACCCCTCCGTTTACCTGGTTAAACTCGAGGACATCAAGCAGATCGAACAGTTTCCGGTTCTTTTCGCTGTCTTTCAGTTTGCAGTAGTACTGCTGCAGCCCATGCAGAGTCAGCTTTGTCTCATCGTCCACAAACACCTCCATTGGCTGAGGGGAGGAAATGGGAATTACACAAAAGGGTTCTCAGTACAGATACCAGCAGCATCAATTATTTAAACCCACACAAACACCTTTTACAATGACACGGTGCTGATCTGGGCATCCGAGCACATCCACACTTACCAACCTGTTACACTTTCTTTGTAGTGCGTGTTCAGTTTTACTGTGTTCTTTATACACTCATCAAAATAAAACTGCTGTAACCAGAAAGAGGTGTAGAGTTCCAATGCTATTAGAAAGGAAGATGAAGATAGATATACAGTGTGTCTCAGTATGGCGGCAGGATGCCAGATGTGTAGAGGTTGCTAACGTGTCCTGTGTTAACCCATCCCTGTCAGCTTGAAATCCTCACTCAGTTCCTGAATCTTTTGCAGTAGGGGTGGAGGTGGAGTGACACCAGGCCTTCTGGATCATTGACATGAGACATCGGCGTAAACGCCTGTGTGGTGCAGCTGTTTGCCAGAGGTGCTGGCACTAACAGGACGAGTCATGGAAGACATCACCGCTTGCTCCAAATGTCTACAATCATGGCTGTTTAGTCAGCCAGGTACGGCAATAAGCCCAATCACATGCATGAAAAATCACTCGCATGTCTCAACGTCAAACCTGCCCACCAAGTTTTGTTCCCTGTGGGTGCAACTACTTTGTTGGGTGTAGTTGGCTGTTCTGATGAACAAACATTTTAGCCTCTTATTTCCATAGACTAGGCCACACTGCACACATTTCATTCTTTTGGAAAACATTACCTTAACGGCCATCAACCACACAGTCCCGCCATATAACGGCTAGTAACCAGGCTGGTGCATAAGTTCGTTTAACTGGCAAGTTTCCAAAACCAGGACACCCACAATAACAGTTTAACCAAGAAGCCAAGTGTAGCTCAGGTTTGAACACTTACGTCCTGCATGAACTTGCGGCAGACTGGCCGGATCTCTTTGCTGAGGGTGGCACTGAACATCATACACTGTTTCTCATGAGGAGTGAGCCTGAAAATGTCCTGCACATCACGTCTCATATCTGAGAGGGGGAGGGAAAGAAATTACACAGTCATTCAGGCACAGAAATCAAGGCAAATGAGCATCATTCATACCAGCATAAACAAGAGTCAAAGCCTTTAGATATAGAGCTGAAGATGGGTGGAGTAAAAATGCAACACATGTAGCTGAACAGGTTCCAGTAGAACATGCTTTCGGACACATTTCTATATTACCTGAAGTTATAGCAACCTGACATGTTCAAAATGCATCCTGGAGATGACTACATTTTTATAATATAGTATATATATTTTATAGAACAGCTATAATTTGTCTAACGTCACACTTCTCACACTGAGAGCTAGTAAGGCTCAAGTACATGGGGTTAGTTGTTAAAGTCAGCCTAGATCTCCCCATATAAATCCAGAACAGTCATCTACTAGTTATCTTGTTATTCAGATGCACCAAACATGCTTTGAAGTGATTGCTTCCCACATCCGAGACTCAGAAAGCCTTGCACTGCGCCGAATTGCTGGTGCATCAATTTACCACAACGGTGCTATATCAGAAACATGGCAACGTGCTTACCAAGCTGTTCCAACATCTTATCACACTCATCAAGGACAAAGTGCTTGACGTTTTTGAGGCTGAGAGTCTTGTTCCGGATGAGGGCAAGAATTCGGCCAGGTGTGCCCACCACAATGTGTGGACAGTTTTTCTTCAGCACCTCCTCGTCCTTCTTGATGGACAAGCCGCCGAAAAACACTGCTGCCTTGACAGTGGGCATGTACTTCGAGAAGCGCTCGTACTCTTTGCTGATCTGGAAGGCCAGCTCACGTGTGTGGCACATGACCAGCACAGACACCTGAACGGGTCAGCAGAGGAGGAAGAACACACTGTTACTGAAGAGAAGGGATCGTTTCACTGCAATAGTGGGGAACACATGATTAGAAGACCCTAGTTTCTCCAAAACACTAAATAAATGATCATTTCAAAGACATCCAAACACAGTAGGCTACTTATTAACACTGTTGTAAAGTTTCAGAACTACAAAACCTGCACCGATAATCCTCCTGAATAATTCACACAGTAATTAAAGTTACTTCGTACTGAGACTTCATCAAATACTTCAAAAAGACACACCTGTCCATCCACAGGTTCTATTTGCTGCAGGGTAGCCAGCACAAACACAGCCGTCTTCCCCATACCCGACTTGGCCTGGCACAAGATGTCCATGCCCAGGATGGCTTGCGGGATGCACTCATGCTGCACTGAAATACAAATATCACAGGTCACAACAAGCACATGGCTCAAACACAAACAGCTAGACACCATATAACAACTCTCCTTAGTGACCCTGGACACATACATCATTATACAACCATCACCGTTGTCAAGCAACTGACTACAGTGTTCCAGGTTCAAACACGTGACTGGTGCTGAAACATGTTTAGAGGGCAGATGTTAAGATCAGTTGGGAGCTGCCAAGTACTGACAGCTAACTGCTAATCACAACCTTCTTTCCCCTCCAATAGAGGCTGGCCCCCAAATGCTTCATGAAATAACACTGATTTATTTCTAGTGATCTATAACAAACCAATCGCTGTCTATCCAAGTTTACTTTACTGTGCTGAGTACACACAATTTACCCAGCTTTTAGGCCCAACCTGACGCTTTCAACTGTTCCTACTATCTGAAAAATCTCTACACCTTAGGAGTTTAGGTAGACGCGACTGACGGAGATGAAGGTCTAGTAGTATGAGAGGGGAAAAGTCTCTCTACTCCTTGGATTGAGCTCTGGAAGAATCGAAGGGCATTCTGGGTTTTCCAAATACAGTTTACAAGTTTCGTGAGCGTGAGCTTGCCAGTAAGGTAACGCAGGGAACAGCCAATGGGATTTTCACAACTCCATATCATTACTTTAAGTATCTTTCAAGTAACACACGTTATCCTAGGATAACAAGAGGAGCTGTGGGGTTTATGTTCTTAATGAACTTGTGATGCATTACCTCTAGCTTTACCGTGCGCACACTAGGCCTTACAAAAAGGCATGTCTGCAAAGGACCCACATCAAGTTTATGTTGCTCTGTTCGGATTTCAAGCTATGCAGGATACACTCATTTTAGTGTTAGAGGAATTGTAGGAGATGAAATCACGACAAGCCAAGACATGCATGTGTACTTCTAGGTATCCCCCAGTTCTTGTCCTCTCCCTCAGACACAGCTAAATGACCTGTGACAAAAACAACAAACACACTAAAGTACGTCAGCTGTACCTTCTGATGGATGCTCAAAACCACAGTCCACAATCGCCCTCAGAAGCTCAGGTTTGAGCAAAAAGTCTCTGAAGCCAGAGCTGTGGATGGACACGTAGGAACCCTTCACCTCCTTCTTCCCTGCCGGCGTGGCACTCTCTGGGGCTACCTGCGGCTCCTCATCCTCTTCGTAGTCCAACAGCTCATTGTCGACGTCGTTCTCGGCCATGCTGGAGAATTCCACATGGAAAAGTGGAAAGAGAGTCAGCATGGGAGATCAGTTCACACTCAATTCACCCCAGTATGTCTGAGACACTCAGGGACATAATGTGACTTCATCTACAAACTCAAGGACCAGATGGATTTAAACATAAGGGGACAGTGACCAAACACACCACCTACCACATAGTTTAGTCCTTTACCTTTCTAGGTAAAACAGAACAGAGCAGTCAGATAGACTCTCAGCCATGACTCCACAGAACAGTTTACAGACATTAGGACTCCATGTTAATCAAGTTTCACAGATTACAATCTAAATAATAATAATAATAATAATAATAATAATAATAAATTACTACTCGTTGAAATACTCAAAGACTACTTATGTATTTATTTTTGCATATGTCGAGAAATTAGGAATAACACACAACGTTAGGTCACGACTGTTTTTCTGAATCAGCTGGTCGTGACTGAGTTTGCCCGCGTTACGTCAGTAAAACCGAAATAGTGAGTGAATTAGCTCAAGCTAAGTCAACATAGCAGTGTGGACCATTACAAGGTATAAGCACACCACTTTATATGACTCTCGACTAACCAGTTCGCTATTAAACCACACGGCTGGTGACTTTTACTCTGCGTATTAGTCTCCACTAGAACAATGGCTCTGATCTTCATTCAAAGGCCCCCACTTCGCTGCTAATGCTAACCGGCAACGCACCACACAGCTCAATCAGCACATCACTCCTTCAGCGTTTCCATATTACACTACATACAACTCCTAACCCACTTACACGAACATATTAAACGACACACGTCCATAAGCTGAACAATATTTAGCTATCGGTCTTACTCAGCACGCATCATCGCCGGAGCTAAGCTAACTAGCATAGCTTGCTTGCATGCTAGCTAGCAAGCTAGCTAGCTGGCGAACGCCAAGCAATAGTAAACGTAATTAGGTCTATTAAGGTACATTTACTAAAATCAATTGTGTTGCAACTGTTCGCGCATAAACAGACCCAAAAGACCATACAAAGTTAAGCTATCTCACCTAACAGTGCAATAAATGAATCTCTTCTTACCTTACAGTGATATTACCGGAGAGGAAGGTTAAGCTGTTAGCGCCACATGGAGGGGCCTCAGGTTTATACTTCAGCCCAGAAAGCCCGCCTCCTGCTAATGCCGCAATGTGATTGGACGAGCCAATCGTCGACGGCGCATTAAAAAAAATAGCGATATGATTGGAGGATTCAGCCGTCCACATGGAAAAAGCGTTTGTAGTCTATCCGTGATTGGTTGTTCGGGCTTGTCATTCATCAGTGGACAAGTTAAACCCGGTCAAAGTTGGGCGGGCAATTTGTGAAAGGCGCTAGGAAGTAAAAAACAAACGACGAACCGACGACGTTTGTCAGCCCGAAGTTACAGTTTTTTCGAAAGAATAGCTTTGTTTTGTTTTTTTACACGTTTGGTATCGAAACCTGCTAATTTGATTTGATCAGCAGATTAAAACCATTTCACGTTCCAGATCACTATCATAGGCCTCAGGTGTGTGTGAAATCAGTGTTTTAAGTAGAGATGCCATTTCTTCCTATTTTGTGATTTCCACAAATAAAAGGTCACCGGAATGCAGGGGTCAGGGGGTAGAGGGGGATAAAGTCCCAGCAGTTTGGGTTTCCCAGCTTTCAACGTTGGGAAGTTCCACACTAATCTCAGTATGAACTCGAAAGAAACATCAACTGCTTCTGTATATAGCTATATCTGTATATAACGTTCTGGTCAGTTTAGGGAAACTGATCAAGACGTAAAACAGGTGAAGCGGTAAATGGCTGTATTGAAGAAGCGGCCTAGTGAAAAGGGTCATGGAGTTTCCGTGACAAAACAATGTTTATGTCCCCTTCGGTATGTATCATCCAGCTCAGAGTACTGTGAGTAGTGTAATCACAGCTACGTCTGGAAAATTAGACTTGAATCAGTGTGAATTTTTTGGGTAAACAAAAACTGTGTGGCATATTTGGGGCCTGATGCCCCTTTGTCAGTGGTGTAACTCGTGTCTTAGGGGCTTTAGTCAGTGGCATATCTAGAATGTTGTGGGTCACAGTTAGTGGCCTATATAGGGTCTAATGACCTCAGTTAGTGATGTAACTCTTAGTGATGTAACTAAGAGTAAATGTAAAAAAGGGCCCCAGCCAGGACATAACTAGGATCCCCAGTCAGTAGTGTAACTGAAATCTTATGGGCCCCAGTCAGTGGCGTAACTAGGATCTCAGCGACCCAAGTCAGCGGGGTAACTATTTTCTTATGGGCTGTAGTCAGTGGCTTAACTAGAATCCGTGGCCCCAGTCAGTGGCGTAACTAGAATCTTATGGATCTCATCAGTCCAAGTCGATAGGGTAGCTATGTTCTTATGGGCCTTAGTCAGCGGCATAATTATAATCACATGAGCCCCAGTCAGTGGAGTAACTAGGATTTCATCAGCAAAGTGAGTGGTGTAGTTATGTTCCTATAGGTATGTAGTCAGTGATGTTACTAGAATCCTATGTGTCCCAGTCAATCAGTAGCATAACTAGGATCTCATGGGCCACAGTCAGTGGCGTAATTAGAATGGGCCCCAGTCAGTGGGGTAGCTATGTCCTTATGTAGTGGGTGGCTAACATTTTGTTGTGATGTAGTTCTGAAGTTAATTAATGAAGTTTATGCCATGATTTCAGTACTACAACATTCTGCTGAAATTCTCACTTGCTCCAAGGCTCTATTTTTAAGATGCATAATTATATTGCAATTTAGAAATGTTTTATTGTTCTTCAAAAACTGACCAGAGGGGCTCTGGAGAAAGAAACAAGGCTACACAAGTTCTCAAAGACAACCAGCAACGTGTTCATATCATTTATATATTTCTGTGTGTTACGAAGAAGTATGAGATCTGGAACATCTCCGTGGTAACACAAAGAACTACCAAAAAAATAGGGTCAGTCAGAAATGGCTCATTTAATAACTGGATATAGTATAGTGTCCTACATTAATGTGAACACTTAAATATGTAAAATACAAATAAGAACACTAAAATAGAATACATCATTAGAATAGAGTCAACAAGCCGCTATTTTGCCCAGCCTGCTTTCATTGTCTGTAATGAATATGTAAGGATGCTTGAGGCAGGGCTTGGTGTGGAGTCCTCTAAACATATGCATAGACTGTTAAGTATCTGCTAAGGACTGTAGAATGCTACTAAAAGCTGCTAAATGTAGTTTCTGTCTAATCCTTTGATTGAGGTAAGGGCCATCTAGGACTCTTAGGCTGGATTATAGGAACTACAGTAATGCCTTAGGACTTTTTCTAAGGTTATAACAATTCTAAGAACAGACATTATTCTTCGGGAAAAATGTATTATTGGTCCTGTTACATATATTACATTGAATTTATCGTCTTCAGTGTCTTACTGTCTCATCATGTTTATTGCAGGGCCCTTATTTTATTTTATTTTATTTTATTTTATTCATTTGGCTATTTTATGATTAGTGTTTACATTGAATATATATTTTCTAAGGTTATAAAAATTATAAGAACAGACAGTATTCTTGGGGAAAAAATTAGTATTGTTCCTGTAACTTATATTACATAGAATTTATCATCTTCAGTGTCTTAGTGTCTCATTATGTTTATTGCAGGGGCCTTATTTAATTTAATTTAATTTAATTTAATTTAATTTAATTTAATTTAATTTAATTTAATTTAATGCATTTGACTATTTTATGTTTGGTGTCTAATACACCAAATATACTCTTGTTCTTGTTTTAGTTGTAATCTATTTATCGTTAAATGTTTTTTTGCTACACCTTGGATCAGAGAGTAACACAGTTTTAGTCCTCTGCATGTCTTGTAGGTCTGTAAAACTTCTGGTAATGTAAACACAGCACGCGATGGTGGACAATATGACAGTACTTTATCAATATCGGGATTGATAAACTGTGTTAGTGTGATCATATGCTTTTCTAAGCATGTCACGGAGACCATCAGATATTACCTAACCCCTAA
>JAMWET010006874.1:62500-100000 GCA_024036415.1 Prochilodus magdalenae | reverse complement strand
CTACACTAGTCTACTTCTGCACTGGTCTATTTCTACACTAGTCTATTCCTACACTAGTCTATTCCTACACTAGTCTATTCCTACACTAGTCTATTCCTACAGTAGTATATTTCTACACTAGTCTATCTCTACACTAGTCTATTCCTACACTAGTCTATTTCTACACTAGTCTATTCCTACACTAGTCTATTTCTACACTAGTCTATTCCTACAGTAGTATATTTCTACACTAGTCTACTTCTGCACTGGTCTATTTCTACACTAGTCTACTTCTGCACTGGTCTATTTCTACACTAGTCTATTCCTACACTAGTCTATTCCTACACTAGTCTATTCCTACAGTAGTATATTTCTACACTAGTCTACTTCTGCACTGGTCTATTTCTACACTAGTCTATTTCTACACTAGTCTATTCCTACACTAGTCTATTTCTACACTAGTCTATTCCTACAGTAGTATATTTCTACACTAGTCTACTTCTGCACTGGTCTATTTCTACACTAGTCTATTTCTACACTAGTCTACTTCTGCACTGGTCTATTTCTACACTAGTCTATTTCTACACTAGTCTATTCCTACACTAGTCTATTTCTACACTAGTCTATTCCTACAGTAGTATATTTCTACACTAGTCTATTCCTACACTAGTCTATTTCTACACTAGTCTATCTCTACACTAGTCTATTTATACAGTGGTCTATTTCTACACTAGTCTATTCCTACACTAGTCTGTCTCTACACTAGTCTATCTCTACACTAGTCTATTTATACAGTGGTCTATTTCTACACTAGTCTATCTCTACACTAGTCTATTTATACAGTGGTCTATTTCTACACTAGTCTATCTCTACACTAGTCTATTTATACAGTGGTCTATTTCTACACTAGTCTACTTCTGCACTGGTCTATTTCTACACTAGTCTATTTCTACACTAGTCTATTCCTACACTAGTCTATTTCTACACTAGTCTATTCCTACAGTAGTATATTTCTACACTAGTCTATTTCTACACTAGTCTACTTCTGCACTGGTCTATTTCTACACTAGTCTATTCCTACACTAGTCTATTTCTACACTAGTCTATTCCTACAGTAGTATATTTCTACACTAGTCTATTCCTACACTAGTCTATTTCTACACTAGTCTATCTCTACACTAGTCTATTTATACAGTGGTCTATTTCTACACTAGTCTATTCCTACACTAGTCTGTCTCTACACTAGTCTATCTCTACACTAGTCTATTTATACAGTGGTCTATTTCTACACTAGTCTATCTCTACACTAGTCTATTTATACAGTGGTCTATTTCTACACTAGTCTATCTCTACACTAGTCTATTTATACAGTGGTCTATTTCTACACTAGTCTATCTCTACACTAGTCTATCTCTACACTAGTCTATTTATACAGTGGTCTATTTCTACACTAGTCTATTTTTACAGTAGTCTATTTCTACACTAGTCTATTTCTATAGTAGTTTATTCTACAGTAGTCTATTTCTACACTAGTCTATTTCTACAGTAGTCCATCTCTACAGTAGTCTATTTCTATTTTACTATGTGCATCTATCTTATCTTATCTTATCTTGATAGGTTTGGGCTAGTTAGAGTGTATAGAAAGTAATATTGAGTATTGAACCCTATAGAGAATATTTAATTATATATTAAATACAAACTAATTTGGAAATTAACTGTTGGAAACCATCAACAATATTGACTCATTAAAGACTGCCTGGAAGTTACTCCCACAAACAGACTATTTTTAAAGGTGATTTGTTGTTATGAACATTGAAAGCATGATGTTTTGCCATTTTGTCTTCGGCCAGGACATAATGAGACATGATGTGATGTGGTGAAAGACTAGCTTGGGCTATACCCACATATAACCCTGATGCTAAAGACCCACAGAACATGACAACAGGGTCAACATCTATGATTGGCCAAAAAGTTCACAGCATGTAATTAAACATTCAGTCATTGGCTAGAGACTCGTGGTACAGCAAGGTAGATCCCCACCATCAGTGTTGCTGACCACTGGTCATAATAAGGATCCTTACCTTATAAATAATATCAGAGCTTTCACAGTGGGCTCGGAACCTGCGGACTCTTTCAAACAGCGCCCTGGCCTGTTCCCCATCACTGCGGTCCAGGGTTGGCCCAGGTCTAGATCCTTCTGGAATTACAGGAGCTGCTTTAGCCAGGGAGGCAGGTTCTGGAATGGATAGGGAGGACATCGTGGAGCAGCGAGACAGGCTGGAGAGGCAGGGTGAAGGTTGGGCAGCTGTGGTGGACATACTACCGGTTCTGACCAATAAGGGGCTGTCTGTGCCTGAGTCCAGGCTGGACTGTCGAGTGATGGATGTAGGGACAGGTGGTGCCTGAGGTCTCATCGCCTGCTCCTCTTCTTGGGGGCGGCTGTGGGCGCTGTCTAGTTTGGCAGTGCAGGAAAGTGCCCTGGAAGTCCATGGTGACTCACAGCACTTGGCCAAGATGGCCAGGAAGTGCTCGATGCGGGCAGAAGTTAGAGGGAAGTGGAACCAGAAGCAGCCACTGGCCAGCAGCAGCAAAGACTGCAGCAGGGTGACATAAGGCAAGAAGCGTGAAAACCACGGCAGAGCTTCATGGTAACACACCTGGCTGATGTAGACATACTGCTGGTAGTCCAGGTTGGTCTGACGGCCCTTGGCTGGACCCACGGCGGGACCTTCTGTGTTTGACATGAATAGTGCTGTGTAGGAATCGGAAGGGTTCTCAAAACTAGAACTGTGGTTGGTAGGAAAGGAATGTACAGGGACGCACACAACGCCATCCTTGGACAGTAACAGAGTGCCGGCCAGGATGGACACCATGAGCATGAGTAACACCAGGTAGTCCATGAAGACCTCCCACCATGGCTTTAGCAGCTTATAGCGGCCCTGACGTTCGCTAACGGACCACAGCTCTGAGAGGGTGAACATGACCTACAGAGAGAGAGAGAGACAGAGAGAGAGAGACACAGAGAAAGAGAGAGAGAGAGAGATTATGTGAGATATGTGTATCTATGCATGTGTGTATATACTGTATGTATGTGTATGGATGCATATGTGTTGGTACACAAAATGCTTAGTTTATTGTTGACAAATAATTGTTAATGTTGATTGTAATTGTTTGTATATGTACGTTATTTTGTCACTATTATTGTTATTGTTGTAATGCTTTGGCAATACTGTACCACACACGGTCATGCCAATAAAGCTATATTGATTGACTGATTGATTGACAGAGAGCGAGAGAGAGAGACAGAGAGAGAGAGAGAGAGAGAGAGAGAGAGAGAGAGAGAGAGAGAGAGAGAGAGAGAGACACAGAGAGAGAGAGACAGAGAGAGAGAGAGAGAGACAGACAGACAGACAGACAGGCAGACAGACAGAGAGACACAAAGAGAGAGAGAGAGAGAGAGAGAGAGAGAGAGAGACACACAGAGAGAGAGGGAGAGAGAGAGAGAGAGACAGACAGACAGACAGAGAGACACAAAGAGAGAGAGAGAGAGAGACACACAGAGAGAGAGGGAGAGAGAGAGAGACAGAAAGACAGAGAGACAAAGAGACAGAGAGAGAGAGAGAGAGAGAGAGAGAGAGAGAGAGAGAGTTATCCAAAAAAAATAGTTGCATAAAGTCGCATTCAGACGGACAGACGGAAACAGCCGACAGGAATGAAACTTGGCTTGACATTAAGAGACATGCAAATGATTCAAGTTTCAGCCCAGGATGAGTCTTATCGCTGTACCTGACTGACCCAACAGCCAGGACTGTGGACATGTGGTGATGCCCTCCACGAGTCATCCTGTTAGTGCCAGCACGGCTGCGCTACCAGTGATGGACAGTGGCTAAGTAAATGTAATTACTGACTGCACTTAAGTAGTTTTCCATGTATCTGTGCTTTACTCAAGTATTTAAATGTTGGATGACTTTGTATTTTAACTCCACTACATAATGCGAAATCTGTCGTTCCTTTTGGAGTATATGCACCTAAAAATGTCACATGCCAAAAAGAAACACGTTTATTCCTGGATTCTTAGCGTCCATGGAAATGTCCGTTTCAGGCCTGGACTACATCCAGGAGCAGCTGGAGGAAGGCAGGTAAAGCAGGATGGGGTTAATGCATTTACATTTAAGGCATTTAGCAGACCCTCCTATCCAGAGCCGTGCTTAGCGTTCTGTTGGATAGTGTTTCCCAGCTAGTACAGGACGGTTAGGGTCTAAACTCGCCATAAGCTCAGATGCTGCCCGAACATAGGGCCAATGCTGATACCTAGAGAGATCAATACACAGACATAATGCACACAGGGGCATACAATTATTTTAAAAAATTACAGGCCCGAAAGTGTGACTTCCTCTTCAGGCCGCATCCCTCTTTTCTTCATTTTCACTGCACATTGTTAAAGACAATAAATTGAACTGAATGAAATGTCTACAAAACAAATTAATCTCTTTCCTTCCTCTTCTGTGTTAAGCACTGGAATGACATTTCTCCGGAGCGATCACATCAGAACCCCCAGAACAGCTAGAGGCACCTGAGCATCTGCTCCACTGTGGGTCTCCTGCCCTGGTTGTCCAGTTTATCACCTGAGATGACTACAACGTCTACACTGACCAGCGTCTGGCTCTGATCATGAACTCTATCTATGGGTCGGCTCCACCTGTACAGTTACTCCTTCCTGGACCAGACTGGATCTAATCAGACTGGATCTAATCAGACTGGATCTAATAGATGTTCCCAATAAATTGGGTTCCGCCCTTGAGCCTGGTTCCTCTCGAGGTTTCTTCCTCACTCTATGGGAGTTTGTCCTCGCCACTGTTGCCTCTGGCTTGCTCAAGAGGGGGTTGGACCGGGCCCCCCCCTCACCCCTATGTCTGTACATTAACCCTGCGTTTTTCTTTTTATAACAAACTGGTTTTCTGTGAAGCTGCTTTGAGAAAACGTTGGTTGTAAAAACACTAAACAAATAAATAAATAAATATTGATTGATTGATTGATTTTGTATCTGAAACATACATACATATCAAATGTAACACCATCTCTCTGAGCAGCTGAAAAGACCCAGTACTACAGGTTCAGTGTTTTACATACAGTGACCGCAGCTGAACTGGACTATTTAAATCCTGTTATGATAATTAGAGCTATACCGTAGAATACCCCCACATGGGGCTTTTAGAGTTCAGGCTATGCTTAACATCTTATGCTTAGCATTTTTCCCTATGTCGTTTCTTTAATGCAATATAAACACATTAAAAGTGCTTACTCACTGCAGGGTAGTAGCCAGTGCTTTCAGACGCCTCTCAGTGCTTTACCAGCCTCGTGTCCTTTGCTGAACCACCTGAATACCCACAGAAACATGGGATGCATAGCTTTCAATAGTCAAGGCCGGTGCAGTCCGGTTTACCCGAGTCTCCCTGTCAAACTTCACCAACTTTTCCCAGAGAGAAAGAGAGAGAGAGGAAGGGGAGGGGAAGAGAAAAGAGGGGGACACACAAAGATTTCTGGGGCCTTTTTGAGGTTGCTATGGCGAAGAGAACAAAAAGGCCTTGTTCAAAGCCGTTATTCATGAGGCATGATGTTTGCATGTTGTCAGAAATGCACTTGAAATGTAGTCATGAAGGATCTGGGAAATGTACGAGGTATACCCTGTGGCTGGAAACGAATAATTTAGCTATGGGATTAAACCATGCCTCGGTATTAGTGCAAAGATTTAGGATCTGTGGGTTCTGCAGTACTCTCATGCAAACAGCAGAGGGCACTGGCATCACGTGTATTAGATGGTTGAGCTTCCCAGTGCGAATTCACAGCAGCGAGTTTAGTCTATGTCTTATGCAGGCCTGTGGGTTAGTCTTTGTGCAGCTGTAGCGGCTGGCCTGACATATTCGTGGTCTTACCGTCCTGCTTGTTCTCCCACCTGTAAGCTTATTTATGGGAACTGTTGCCTTGGTGGGTTGGTCTATTGTGTGTGGGTTTCTATTGGTCTGGCCCACCTGTGTGGCTTAGCAGTTGGAGCCTTTGTGATCAGCAGTGAGGAGCTGACACGCTCCTTATAAAACTGGTCCTTGTCAGTCTTACATGGATGGGAGGTACATTACGTCATGGTAAAAGCCAAATATCAGACCTATAGGTTAAACCCAGCTATGTTGCCCATGCACTGTGGAGGAGTGTCAGTACTGTATGTGCCTTGAAGAGAAAGTAGAGAAGACTGAGAGACACATGGCTGCTGCCATCCCCATGAGGGGATCCAGAGGGGACGCAGTAGGCTCCAGGTAGAGCTGAAGCCAAAGTGGACAAATACAACATACACAGGCGTACTGTTAAGGGACCGTGTGATTGCCTGGACAGACTGTGGCAGCTGCTGGTTGGGTGCAGTAGATGGAGTGCCTGGTGCTGAGCACACCAGTGTGAACAAGACTCAGGAGCAGATGCCAGATTTTCTACTGGCTGGGCTGCCAAACGGACGTGGAGTTGTACATGCATTGCTGTGATGTGTGTATGGCAACGAAGGGACCACCACAGCAGTCACATGCCCCACTGAGCTCCCTTTACTCTGGCAAGCTGATGGAGAAGGTCGCGAAGGACATCCTGGACCTCTGTCTCAGTAACAAACGTTGGAAACAGAATAGAGTGACCACAACAGTGGTCTTCTGCCAGTAGAACTCTACAATGGCCAGCTGTAGTTTTCAATCTGTGGCTGTGGCCGAGGTCTGTAGCTCAGGAATTCCTAAAAGTTGGTCTACATCACTCCACTCTCTGAGCGACAGCCTCACTGTGCTTTTGATCTGCCTGCTCAGGACACTGACAGAAAAGGACAGTAGACCAAGAAGGGGGAATGCCCTCACAGCTCAGCCTGTGCCCCCACATCACCACCAGGGTGTTCTCTATGTCCCATGTTCTCTAAAAAAAGATAAATGACTCGCACTGCCAGGGACGACTGCTCACGCCTGTGGTGCAGACATGGCTGTACAACCTGCAAGTAAGGCAGTTCCCCCGAGCTCTATTCACCATGGATGGGACCTCTGCATGGTAACAGGGCACCTGGGCCAAGTGGGGTATTGCGTCTGGATGGGTGACTGACAGTTGTGAGTCACAGGCTGGCTTGTCCCATACTTTCCAAGTCAGGAAGTCCTGCCACGCCAGAAACACAGCCCAGACAGAACTGCGACGCACCAGGACAACAGACAGTCTGACTGATTTAGCTTCGACTGACCCTTGAGGGAGGGGGGCTTTGTGGTATCAGCTACTCGCTCTGCATTCAAGAGGAGCTAAAAGGGTCGTGGCAAGCAACGCTGCACGTGTCTGCGCCTCCCCCTCCCTTCGATAAGGAGTTTATTTTTGTACCTGTGGCTGTTGTTGTTGTTGTTGTAGTTGTTGTCATTAGCATAGGTGTATTAAATTTGAATTGTGTCACATAATGGGTGTGTTGTATTGTGGTCTTTTGTGTTTAGGATAAGATAAAATAAGATAAGATAATCCTTTAATCCCACAATGGGGAAAATTGCAATGTTACAGCAGCCCAGAGGAAAGAACTGAAGTGTTAGGAAATATACAAATAATAAATAATACTATATATACAAAAAGTACAGAAAAATATAAATAAAATACTAAAAATTTAAACCCAGAAGACGGGTTTATGCTATGCTATGTTTACATGTGTAGTTGAAGTTTCTACATTCTCAGAAAACAGGTTCTAACATGCAGTTGTGTTATTCCTTTGTTTTATCTGTGTTGTTTCACTTACTAGTAAGCAAATAAGGTTTTCAAGAATGACATTTCCATTGGGAATCTGTTACTGGTAACACTCATTATGTTACTCCCTCATCAGACTGAAAAATCGAAACCAATCCATCAAGATTCAAGAGTTTTATTTTGACATGCACAGTACAACAGGCAGTTACGCATAATGATACAGTTCATACTATGGTGATTTACATTCCTAACTAAACCGAGCTGATTTAGTACTGTTCCTCTCCATACTTAAGTTCATCTGAAGGTACATACTTTAGTACTGGTACTCTCCATACTTAAGTTCATCTGAAGGTACACACTTTAGTACTGTTCCTCTCCATACTTAAGTACATCTGAAGGTACATACTTTAGTACCGTTACTCTCCATACTTAAGTTCATCTGAAGGTACATACTTTAGTACCGTTACTCTCCATACTTAAGTACATCTGAAGGTACATACTTTAGTACTGTTACTCTCCATACTTCAGTACATCTGAAGGTACATACTTTAGTACTGTTACTCTCCATACTTCAGTACATCTGAAGGTACATACTTTAGTACTGTTACTCTCCATACTTAAGTACATCTGAAGGTACATACTTTAGTACTGTTACTCTCCATACTTAAGTACATCTGAAGGTACATACTTTAGTACTGGTACTCTCCATACTTAAGTACATCTGAAGGTACATACTTTAGTACTGTTACTCTCCACACTTAAGTACATCTGAAGGTACATACTTTAGTACCGTTACTCTCCATACTTAAGTACATCTGAAGGTACATACTTTAGTACCGTTACTCTCCATACTTAAGTACATCTGAAGGTACATACTTTAGTACTGTTACTCTCCATACTTAAGTTCATCTGAAGGTACACACTTTAGTACTGTTCCTCTCCATACTTAAGTACATCTGAAGGTACATACTTTAGTACCGTTACTCTCCATACTTAAGTTCATCTGAAGGTACATACTTTAGTACTGTTACTCTCCATACTTAAGTACATCTGAAGGTAAATACTTTAGTACTGTTACTCTCCATACTTAAGTACATCTGAAGGTACATACTTTAGTACTGTTACTCTCCATACTTAAGTACATCTGAAGGTACATACTTTAGTACTGTTGCTCTCCATACTTAAGTACATCTGAAGGTACATACTTTAGTACTGTTACTCTCCATACTTAAGTACATCTGAAGGTACATACTTTAGTACTGTTACTCTCCACACTTAAGTACATCTGAAGGTACATACTTTAGTACCGTTACTCTCCATACTCAAGTACATCTGAAGGTACATACTTTAGTACTGTTACTCTCCATACTTAAGTACATCTGAAGGTACATACTTTAGTACTGTTACTCTCCATACTTAAGTACATCTGAAGATACATACTTTAGTACTGGTACTCTTCATACTTAAGATCATCTGAAGGTACATACTTTAGTACTGTTACTCTCCATACTGAAGTACATCTGAAGGTACATACTGTAGTACCTTTACTAAAGTATTTACCTTTTACTTTAACTGGAGTAACATGTAACCCGGGTATCGCTACTATAACTCAAGCACGTTTTGTGAACTTCACCCACCACTGCTGTAGCATCTGCGTGATGACTGAGGTGTGAAAAGGCTGCGTGCACTGTTCCTGCTGATGTTCGGTGACCTCCTCATGACCCCGGTGTGGTAAACATACCTGTAGTGCAAGGAAGCCTGCTCCTAAAAGGGGCTGCAGTTTGATTACATGCTTGAGAGTGTCTCTGTCCTGAGCAGTGCCGTTCGAGTATCACTGATCAAATCAAACATGAGTTTCACTGACTGAGTGCAAAACTGAAAGTAAACACCGAGTGAACAAGCAGGAACTGAAGACAGCTGCAGTAAAGGTCATCACCAGGGACGAAACCAGACTTCAGGCAGTCATGGACTGCAAAGGATTTACAACCCAGTATTAATAAAGCCAAGCTGCAGCTGGAGAGGCCCAAGAACCCCCCGTATGAAGCTGTAGGCAAACATATATCCTTGTGAAATTGTAACCAACCAGACTTCTGCTACCATCTCTATTAATATTTATGTAGAAATAGAAGTTTACTTACCCAAATACCAAAAAGTACACACTGACTGATAAGGAGATAGAAGGGTTTGTCATGACAGCCACTATATACATACATATGGCCAGATTTCGTTAATGTCTTCCGATAAGAATTTCCTGTAGACTGGGATTTTAAAGAAGGAAGAATTTTTTAAATTTGTGGTTGTTAGTTTGGACTGATTTCACCCAAATTGGATATACATAGACTAAAAGGCACTCACAGTCATTACGCAGTTTGCTATGTCAACGTCCAAACATTTATGGATCTAACTCTAGTTGTTCCATAATCCGATGAAGTTATATTAGGTTGCACTGACTCCACACGCCCTATCTAGTCTCTATACGGGTCATTTTATCGCTCTGGCTTGAAAAGGTTATGAAAAGGTACCTTACCCCTGAGAAGCTAACTATTTAAGATAGACAGGTGGAGTCTTAAACCACTGAGGGGACATTTCCACGGGCTCTATTCTAATAAAAAAGGCTTCTCCTGGTGGAGAAATGTCATTTCCAGGTTTTACTTCTGTACTACGTACATTTAGGTGTTGCATCTATTATCAAATCAAGCGGATAAAAGGGAGCCTGATAAACACAGATACGTGTGAGTGTGTAAGAGTGCAGATGTGTCCTGTGCTTGTCACTTGCCTCAGCAGAGCTGTCACACGTCTTTGTGAGCCCCGTCAACGACCGTAAGCAGAAAAAGTGTGATGTTAACACGTTGAACCACTTTAACAAGAGGGTGGCTGAAAGAGAGAGGCTGCTGGGAAAATCTAAAGCAAACTCAGCTCAATGATGCTGCTCATGATCCAGTGGGCCAGTAGATAGATAGATAGATAGATAGATAGATAGATAGATAGATAGATAGATAGATAGATAGATAGATAGATACTTTATTGATCCCAGAGGGAAATTCGAGGCATCCTGTAGCAGATATACAAAGTACACAGAAGTAACAAGAGAAGCACAAAATAGAGTGAAGAGTAAAGCAGAGTAAAGACAAAGATACACTAGAAAGTTTGAAGTCCTTTAGTGTCTGTGTAAAGTCCTTTAGTGTCTGTGTAAAGTCTTTTAGTGTCTGTTTAAAGTTCTTTAGTGTCTGTGTAAAGTCCTTTAGTGTCTGTGTAAATTCTTTTGATGTCTGTGTAAAGTCCTTTAGCGTCTGTGTAAAGTCTTTTAGTGTCTGTGTAAAGTTCTTTAGTGTCTGTGTAAAGTCATTTAGTGTCTGTTTAAAGTTCTTTAGTGTCTGTGTAAAGTCCTTTAGCGTCTGTGTAAATTCTTTTGATGTCTGTGTAAATTCTTTTGATGTCTGTGTAAAGTCCTTTAGCGTCTGTGTAAAGTATTTTAATGTCTGTGTAAAGTCCTTTAGTGTCTGTGTAAAGTCTTTTAGTGTCTGTGTAAAGTCCTTTAATGTCTGTGTAAAGTCCTGCAGTGTCTGTGTAAAGTCCTTTAGCGTCTGTGTAAAGTATTTTAGTGTCTGTGTAAAGTCCTTTAATGTCTGTGTAAAGTCCTGCAGTGTCTGTGTAAAGTCTTTTAATGTCTGTGTAATGTTCTTTAGCGTCTGTGTAAAGTATTTTAGTGTCTGTGTAAAGTCCTGTAGTGTCTGTGTAAAGTCATTTAGTGTCTGTGTAAAGTCTTTTAATGTCTGTGTAAAGTTCTTTAGCGTCTGTGTACAGTATTTTAATGTCTGTGTAAAGTCTTTTAATGTCTGTGTAAAGTCCTTTAGTGTCTGTGTAAAGTCTTTTAGTGTCTGTGTAATGTCTTTTAACGTCTGTGTAAAGTCCTTTAGCGTCTGTGTAAAGTCTTTTAGTGTCTGTGTAAAGTCTTTTAGTGTCTGTGTAAAGTCTTTTAGTGTTTGTGTCTGTGAAGAAGATGGCTGTTGTCAGCCATACAGACAGTGCAGGTACGCAGTAATATAAATAATGTAGCAGGGTATGTAAACAGTAGTACAGAATGGGGTATAATAATAAAATATAAATAGAAATGGGGCATTTAAGAGGGAGTGTGTGCAGAGATGGGGGTGTGTCCGTTGGAGGGAGTGTGTGCAGAGATGGGGTTGTGTCCGTTGGAGGGACCGGAATGAAAGAGTGTCACAGAGTTTTATTTGCTGAACTGAGAGGAGTTGAACAGTCTTATGGCCTGAGGGACAAAAGACTTCCTGAGTCTGTCTGTGGAGCAGGACTGGGACAGCAGTCTGCCACTGAATGAGCTCCTCTGCCTGATGATCGTGCTGTGCAGAGGATGGTGAACATTGTTCATGATGTTCAGAAGCTTGCTCAGGGCTCTCCTCTCTGCCAGTGGTGTTAAGGACTCCAGCTCTAGTCCCAGCACAGAACCAGCTTTCCTCACCAGCATGTCGAGTGCTATAGGTAGCATAAGCATTAATTTATGTGTCTTTTTGTATTTATTCTAATGTTATATGGAGAAATGAAAAACAGATAAACAGTTTTTACACACTTACACTCCGTGTAAGAGGCCGTACAGAGAAGGAACTGGGCATCTGATCTGTGAAGCCGGTCTTTCATTGACTGGTTACCTGGATGGAAATCCGCAGAAAATGCAACCTGAGTCTAAGACTCAGTCTAATGACCAGAACGGTGTTATAAGGCACATTGTGAACAATAAATATTGAATATTTTGGTTCATTTTTCTCATTTTTTTCTCCATTTTGAATGGAAACGAACACAGTCCAGATAGCCCTGCTAATTAATGAATTTAGCTACTTCAAGGTGCAGCAATGGCTTGTACATTTACATTTACACTGAAGGCATTTAGCAGACGCTCTAACCAGAGCAACTCACAGCCATGCTTAGTGTTTTGTTGGATAATATTCCAGCTAGTACAGGAAGGATAGAGTCTAAAACTCACCATGAGCTCAGACACTCCCCGAACAGGGGGCCAGTACTGATACCCAGAGATTAATACACAGACATACATAAGCAAAAGCGCACTACCTGGCAACCCCAGCCCGGCGCTCACACCTATAGAGAAGAAAGGTCATTATAAGTGCAACACAAGTACATACACATATAACTTACACATCTACTAGAGCTCACTCACTTAAGTGCGTTTCAAAGAGAGGGGCCTCTGTGCAGGTGTACAGGTGTTCAGTGACACGCACTGTAAAATGTCACTGCCAATTTTATAAGCAATGCATGCTGAATAAGAGAAGCCACACATGAGCATAAGTTCATGTTGCCCAATAAAGCCAAGCTTCAGCTAGAGAGGCCCAAGAACCCCCCGCATGCAGCTGTAGGCAAAAGTCACATGATTGATTTTGTTGATTTTTTTGCCATTACTAAACGTATACTTGTGAAATTGTGACCAACCTGACTTCTATTGCTGCTACCATCTCTATTAATATTTCTATAGAAATTTAAACACACGTTGACTGGAGTTTTCAAATACCAACAAGTCCACACTGACTGATAAGGAGATGACAGCTACTACATACATTCATAATATCCATATGGCCATATTTTGTTAATGTCTTCCGATGAGAATTTCCTCTAGACTGGGATTTTTGCTACTGCTGGTAGACCTGTATGACCGTACACTCACATCCACCTACAAATTCAGCTGCGTCCTTTGGTCTGGCCGACAGGCATTCACTCCTTTTGGGCAATTACTTTTGTCTTTGTGACTCAGACCTTTACTGCACTGTACCACCTCTTCTCAATCTATGAATCCTGCAGTACACCCTGCAGGTCTTTATAGCCCGCTTGTCCTGTAGCTATTACCAGGGGTGGACGAAGTACACAAACCATGAACTTGACATAAAGTAGAGATAGCCAAGGTTCCTCCCTTTAGACCTTCACTGGAGTAACAGTACTAAAGTATGTCCCTTCAGATGTACTTAAGTATGGAGAGTAACAGTACTAAAGTATGTACCTTCAGATGTACTTAAGTATGGAGAGTAACAGTACTAAAGTATGTCCCTTCAGATGTACTTAAGTATGGAGAGTAACAGTGCTAAAGTATGTACCTTCAGATGTACTTAAGTATGGAGAGTAACAGTTCTAAAGTATGTACCTTCAGATGTACTTAAGTATGGAGAGTAACAGTGCTAAAGTATGTACCTTCAGATGTACTTAAGTATGGGGAGTAACAGTACTAAAGTATGGACATCCAGATGTACTTAGGTATGGAGAGTAACAGTACTAAAGTATGTACCTTCAGATGTACTTAAGTATGGAGAGTAACAGTACTAAAGTATTTACCTTCAGATGTACTTAAGTATGGAGAGTAACAGTACTAAAGTATGTACCTTCAGATGTACTTAAGTATGGAGAGTAACAGTACTAAAGTATGTACCTTCAGATGTACTTAAGTATGGAGAGTACCAGTACTAAAGTATGTACCTTCAGATGTACTTAAGTATGGAGAGTAACAGTACTAAAGTATGTCCCTTCAGATGTACTTAAGTATGGAGAGTAACAGTACTAAAGTATGTACCTTCAGATGTACTGAAGTATGGAGAGTAACAGTACTAAAGTATGTACCTTCAGATGTACTTAAGTATGGAGAGTAACAGTACTAAAGTATGTACCTTCAGATGTACTTGAGTATGGAGAGTAACAGTACTAAAGTATGTCCCTTCAGATGTACTTAAGTATGGAGAGTACCAGTACTAAAGTATGTACCTTCAGATGTACTTAAGTATGGAGAGTAACAGTACTAAAGTATGTACCTTCAGATGTACTTAAGTATGGAGAGTAACAGTACTAAAGTATGTACCTTCAGATGTACTTGAGTATGGAAAGTAACAGTACTAAAGTATGTACCTTCAGATGTACTTATGTATGGAGAGTACCAGTACTAAAGTATTTACCTTCAGACGTACTTAAGTATGGAGAGTACCAGTAATAAAGTATGTACCTTCAGATGAACTTAAGTATGGAGAGTAACGGTACTAAAGTATGTACCTCCAGATGTACTTAAGTATGGAGAGTACCAGTACTAAAGTATGTACCTTCAGATGAACTTAAGTATGGAGAGTAACGGTACTAAAGTATGTACCTCCAGATGTACTTAAGTATGGAGAGTACCAGTACTAAAGTATGTACCTTCAGATGTACTTAAGTATGGAGAGTACCAGTACTAAAGTATGTACCTTCAGATGTACTTAAGTATGGAGAGTACCAGTACTAAAGTATGTACCTTCAGATGTACTTAAGTATGGAGAGTAACAGTACTAAAGTATGTACCTTCAGATGTACTGAAGTATGGAGAGTACCAGTACTAAAGTATGTACCTTCAGATGTACTGAAGTATGGTGAGTAACAGTACTAAAGTATGTACCTTTAGATGTACTGAAGTATGGAGAGTAACAGGAGCATGGTTTATTACGGCTCTAATGTCCTATTATCATTTCTGGAACAGGACTCTTCATCAGCTCAGTGTAGTTGAAGAGACTCTAGTGTCTCTCAGTCCACCAGTCTTTAATAGAAGCTCATTCACTAGTCTGACACTGACGTCTATTCACATCATCATCAGCACAGAACACTGAAGGAGAACCGGTTCCATTAGCTAGAACTATAAAATAAGTAAAGTTTCAGTTTAAGATTTATTTATAACTTAGTTCCAAGTTAAAGTTGAATAAGGACGAGATTTAAACAGGGTCACTAACAAGTTTCTCCTTTACTGTACTGGATCTGTAGGTCTCTGTTCATAAACATAAACCAGCTGAAACTCATTTTCTATAAAAGGACACAGTGTTTGTATAGACGCAGAAACAGACGCTCGCCAGTCACGAGTGCGTGTGTACATGTCTCTACATTGTGGTCTATGTGCCCACAAAGTCAGGAACTATACGTTAGATCTGTTCACTGATGCTTTGATGTGTGATTGTATGCCCCTGTGTGCATTATGTCTGTGTATTGATCTCTCTAGGTATCAGCACTGGCTCTATGTTCGGGCAGCATCTGAGCTCATGGCGAGTTTTAGACCCTAACCGTCCTGTACTAGCTGGGGAACACTATCCAACAGAACACTAAGCACGGCTCTAGATAGGAGGGTCTGCTAAATGCCTTAAATGTAAATGCATTAACCCCATCCTGCTTTACCTGCCTTCCTCCAGCTGCTCCTGGATGTGGTCCAGGCCTGAAACGAACATTTCTATGGACGCTAAGAATCCAGGAATAAACGTGTTTCGTTTGGAGACATGCTGAAAGGAACTACACATTATTCATAATGTAGGGGAGTAAGCTACTGAGTTCAAGTACAAAGTCGTCCAAAATGGAAATACTACAGATACATGAAAAAACGACTTGAGTACAGTAACTAATTACATTTACTTCGCTACTGTCCATCACTGGTCATTACCAGTTAAACAAACACATCAGTGACTGAAATGAACACACACAAAACCTTATTTATTTATTTATTTATTAAATAAAAAAACAAAAATTGTCTACTGCTATTGTTCTACCAACTGGATAACCTTAGCACTGCCGCTAAATTCAAAGTACAGTGTTTACAGTGTCTACTGTTGACATTTATACCAAATACGCACAACTGCACCTTACTGCTCCCACTACTTAGGGCCCCCCCCACCCCCGTATTTATTGTTCATTGTCCTGTAATGGTTGTGTGTATTTATAGTATAGTGTCTTGCACACGTGCACTTTATGTCGTATTGTATTGAGTCGTCTATTGTTCTATGTAGCGCCTTGGTCCTGGAGGAACGTTGTTTCGTTTCACTGTGTACCGTACCCCACTGTATATGGTTGGAATGACAAATTAAACCAATTGAACTTGAACTTAAATACACCGTATACAATATATACACAGATACGTGGGCAGATATACAGGAGGCCATGGTTCTGCACCTTATTAAATACACAGCTTATAAGGCATTCGATGAGAAACAGACGTAGGGTTACCACTAACCACATGATTAATGCTGGTGACCCCCCCAACACACACATACACAATCACTCACACAGTAACTCCCCATTACAGATCCACAGATAAATATGAGTGGCTACAAGTAGGACTGACTGATATGCAGATTTCCTACACCAGACATCAGAATTCAAATTTCAGAGAATCTCACGGTACGAGAACACTGAAGACCTGTATGCGCCATATCTTCACAAACCTTACCAGCCGCATTAGCAGCCCTCAGCTGTGAGCGCACACTTCCAGTGCAATCTGTCCGTTGCCGTAATGCGCAAATCAAAATGGCCTGACGGAATTGTTCAAGGTTTGTGATATATCACACTCACTGCTTAAGACAAACAATATCTGTTTGCACATGTGTGTAGGCCCGTGCATGTGCATATGTGCATGTGTATCTGCCTTCAAGCGTGGGCTAGTTCAGGCGTATTGTTGTCCTCCTCGGTACCTGTGGTTTCACACCTCTCCCTCTCTTAACACAATCTCACCCATTAACTCAGAAGAGGCCTGTGTAGGGTGGGGTGTGTGTGACAGAAAGCCCTCTCACACTCGCCTCTTCTGAAAATACAGCACAGTCACAGATACACAGGCCTGTGCAGGCGTCAGCACTGCTGGAACAGTGCACTCAGAGACGTGAGGCCAGATTTGTGTATCTGCTCCATCATACATCTTTATCTGCTGGATTATAAGGCAGGGTGGAGGCTGGTGGTCTGTAAGCCTTCCTTTCCCCTTCATGCTCAGGGTCATGATGTTTGTATATCTATTAATAACATCAAGGAGTAACTCTTGAAAGGAAGTCAATCGCAGGGCAGGGCAAGACCACAAGACCACAAGGGTACTGTGAATCAACCCTGCTGAAAGAAAGTGTTTCAGCTTCGGTATTAGCAGAACTTCAAAAGTTGCTGGGAAATGTTGACTTTGGCCTCTGTCGCATGGCTCAACTAAAAAAAAAAGATCTGTACGTTAGACGGACACTGAAGAAACGTGAAACCGTACAGTGCTGAGGTTCTATAAGGCTACATGGCATCTACATAACGTCGCTGTCCAATGAAAAACATGTATCTCAATTTTTGTCCATTTTTACTTTTATGCATCATTTAAACACCAGCTGCTGTTTATGCTGAGTGAGAATCTCATGATGAATGGACCAACAGAAATGGCCCAAAACAGCTTGGAAAGACGTCTGGTTCCATTGACTTCCATTAAAGTTAGATGAGGTTTTTGGCCTCTCCTGTAAAGTTGCCATTTTGGAGATACTTGTTTTTCTTTGGACAGCGACGATAAGCTTTCACATGCTGCTCATTATACTCAGTGTAAAATGATAAAGTCGCTGATCGCACTAGCTTCTTGAATTTAGAGCTACATGAGGACATTACATGAGCCAAAGTTCTCCTCAGCTTTCCATCAGACACGATCCCATTTGATATTCTCTCTACTTCCTGATATGGATAGCAATGGCTTTCAAACACACTATAGCCTGGGATTGTGCTGTTTAGTTTAAAACATCATCCAACAATGAAATATTAACAGACTGTGACCATGTTTCGATGGTATCCTGTTTCAGAGATATCTACTGTAGTTAGCATGCTAGCTAGCTAGCTAGCCCCAGCCCATCCAAGTTCATAATACTGCCTAAAGAGGCCATTGTGAGTCACGGTAACGTTAAGTCGAATCAGTTCAGTGTAGGAGTAAGGTGGACACATGGACATGTGTTTTAGGCAGGAGCTTTCCATCACACACTATCCCATTTGGTATTCTCTCTACTTCCAGATATGGATAGCAACGGCTTTCAAACACACTATAGCCTGGGATTGTGCTGTTTAGTTTAAAACATCATCCAACAATGAAATATTAACAGACTGTGAGCATGTTTCGATGGTATCCCGTTTCAGAGATATCTACTGTAGTTAGCATGTTAGCTAGCTAGCTAGCCCCAGCCCATCCAGGTTCATAATACCGCCTAAAGAGGCCATTGTGAGTCACGGTAGCCGAAATCAGTTCAGTGTAGGAGTATGGTGGACACATGGACATGTGTTTTAGGCAGGACTCTGGTTTTAGGCCGGAGAGTCTGGTTTTCCAACTCCCAGTCCTTCGTCCGGCGCCATACCTGGGCAGACACCTATTTCGGGATGAGCTTTTAAAAAGGTCATGTGACACTATCATACGGCTGACGTCTTCATTGGTTTAAAAAGGTCATGTGACACTATGACTCATCTACCAGAAAACAGCAAGTCAAGTAACCTCCCGTCTGTTATCCACTCCAACCAGTCAGGTGAGTAAAGCATCATTCATGTGATATATAAGTTGTAGGTTATGATATAATTCTGTTCTAGCATCATGAGTGACCCCACAGCCTATCCAGTCTCATAATGCCACGTCAACAGGCGATAGCAGATCATGTTAACGTTGAGTTGAATCAGTCCAGCATACGAGTCAGAAGAAGTAGCGCTGCTGCCCCGATGGCGTATTCTAATCTCTCTAAGATTCTGATCTCTGTCAGATCATTTAAGGACTGGTAGCCAATGAAATGAAGACTAAACACAATGATGGCTAAAGCTCTTTGACACCTTTAAGGACAAAACGCTGTCAAGTAAAATGTGCATTTCAGCTGGTTAGCAAACCGACACCACATTCCCTTACACTTCAAGGCCCAACTCAGCTGTTTGCCATGGAAGTGTTGTTTTGCCATGCATGCTTTGCAGTCTCGACCAGATGCAATTTTGTACCATTCCTTTCAAACCTACGAGTTAGCAAGTTTACCCTGCTGGAAAAACAGCACCGTGCTGGTCTAAACCTGCTCATGCTGAGTAAAGGCCTACACTGTAAAAGTGTTTTGTTGGTCCAACCTAGGTCCAACCTAGATCCAACCTAGGCTTAGACAAATGAGGCTCATTCAAGCTCAAAGGACTTTGAATGAACAATACTTTTAAATCAAAGCCATTTTTTAAAGCTGAATAAAACGAATTTAATTGCTTGTAATAAAAGAGGCATGTTTTTTAGGTTGCAGTTTTTTTCAGCGTAGATTTAAATGTATAAGTGCCTACAGGCGATGTCAACATTAATGTTAAACTAGCACTATAAACACACATACACACTGTGTGAACACTGTACCAACCTAAATACTGGCTAGCAAGCACAGGGAAGGCACAGCCGCACACGGTGGAAAAGATTTTACTTGTAAAGTTGTTATTTGTGTTTAATACTGTGTTGGGCTGGGACTTAGCTGTGCCTGTCAGGTAGAGATGCATTGGCTGTTACTGACTAGCTCCGCTCTGTCCCGTTTCAGCCAGCTGTGAGGTTTCCCCTGCTGCTGTTTTCTAATAATAGAGCATTCGCTTAAAGCACTCTGTTCCCCCTTTATCTTCTTCTGCTCAACTGGAAGTCAGCAACATAGGCGTCAGCAAGCATGGACCACCACAAGGTGCTCTCAGCGTTTACCATGGCCCTCCAGCAATGCTTCGAACAGACACCAGTGGCATGGTTGGCCATAGCTGAGCATCGGGGCTACTGCACACACAAACCAAACTGTTTACTATTGTGGGCGGCGGAGGAAGTGGAGGACAGGCGAGAGTGCAGCACTGCTGTTGCTGTCGCTCCCTGTAGCTCGAGGATTGACCCTGAGGGAGGAGAATGTGCTGTGGTGTCTCATGGCAAACAACATGGCCCTGAGAGAGGACTAGGGGGCACGCATGGCCATGGTCAGTTTAGACTGATATGGTCAATATTCATTGAGCTACACATACAGAAATAGTATCTCTCAGTATGGCGTCAGGCCGCCATGTTTGCCAACGCAACATGCGAGCATGGACTTGTGGAGGTTCCTAACAGTTTCCTGTGATTATCCATCGGATGTAACTTGAATATCCTCACACTGTTCCTGCAGATGGTGCAGTAGGAGTGGAGGTGGAGTAACACCAGGTCTTCCGGACACGTGACACGTGACAACAAACCGCTTATCTTGCCGTTGACCACAGTCGCTCCACACACGGATTCGTTGGTCGTCAAGACAAAAGCGGGACCCACCACTGAAGATGACCTGCTGCCATTCTGAGTCACTCCATGGCAGTCTGGCACAACACCACTACAGTCTTTGGTGACAGTGACGTGATGTTAGGGACAGGCGTCGCAACGGTCGACGTGCATGCAATCCTGCTGTGCAGTGGTCCATCAGTGGTGCTGACACTAACACGATGACTCATAGATTGTGGCTGTTGGGTCAGCCATGTGCAGTTATAAGGCCCGTCCTATTTACGCCACATGTGCGGCCAAGTGTGAAAATGGAATCGGTTTGGATGGTACATTCCAGCGGTTGTGTCGTCTGACCCAAAGCGGTGGCAAACCCCAAACTCGGCTGAACCCAATGCAGCATATCAGTGGGTTAAGCATTCATAGCATCAACCAAAACATGCTATATGCTAGTGGTCTATGCTAATCTATGCTAGTTTTGCTAACAGGGTAGGCTTATTGATGATTTGGCTAGCTGGGTGGCTATGCATGAGGAATGGGGCCTCCAATGTAAAACCTAATGAAATGAAAGACAGTAAAAACCAGCAGGGTCTGCGTATGGTCTGCGTATGAGTTCCAAATCATACAAGTATTGAAAAATACTTCTTATGACTTCAAAAAGATTTTTGCTTTTACTTTGCAAATTGCTGGCTACTTTCACTTTTCTTTGTGGCAGGATAGCAGCAGCACTACATCTGTAGCAATTCTACTTCCTGTACACAACAGGATAGTTTAGATACATTTCCATCATTGATGAAAACCAGCTGGACCTAAATGGAGGTAATCCTCAGATGTATAGGCATGTAAGTTGATTTTGAATATTTGCTGTTCTACCTGTTTAAGCCAAATCATGCTTTGGTGTTGATTTGCTTGGCAACAGGACCACTTGGAAAGTCCTGCCACATTTTTGCCCAACATCCTACCAGCTTACCAACAAAAACCCTGCAAGGTTTCCTGCTGCGAAAGCTGTTGAGGTCACCGTACCATGACATCTGTTTCAATGTCTTGAGTACAAGCGGTCGCTACTGTTCCCACACCCTCTACCTCCCACTCTCTTCATGCAGCAAGAGGCAGAAAGTCCAAGTGAAAAGGTAGGGGAAGAAGAGTCAGAGGAAGATGGCAGACGGTGTTAAGAGTCTGATGAGAAAAAATGAAAGATGAAGTAATCGGGCCCACACAAAGCCCCTACCACTGAACCAAATCTTCACCACTGAAAGGGCATCCTGAGGTTTACCAGACATTATGACGCTGTCAGACTTCTCTATAATGCGATAGGGATTTTTTTTTGTGGCTGTGTTAGGTGATCAGAAATTGTTCTCTCTTATATTTTCCCACAATGAAACGAACGATTCACTGAATGTGATCATTTCCATATGATGAAATGAACACAGTTATAGCAGATGCTTAACTTTTGGTAGTAATTGTGTTGTTCAAGTATACATGGTGCACTCATTTGAATTTAATAATTGAAAGCATGTTTTTTTTCCCCCAACTGTCCATTTAAAACAAGAACTGGCCAAATGGTCATAATAACTGTAATTAATAATTTTGTGGATTTTTTTTTTTATTGTACAGAACTATACAACCACGAGTCTTGAACATCTACCTTGCGTGTGTGTTAATGCTAGATTAGCTGGTACGGGAGAGGTTACTAAGTGTTCTGGTTGTACTGAGATGAATCGATACACTGTTCAGTCCGCACGCTCACAGAAATCTTTACAGACCAGTGTTCCATCATCATCAGCTCTTTCAGTTCGGTGCAAGTGTGACACACTGTCTACACTGCGTACTGTTATGCTGACATTAGAATGAAATGAACCTGATATTTTTCTCAGAAGTGTGAAAATATGACCCATTAGGGCCAAATCAGCAAACTTTGAACAAAGATATTTACATTTATGGCATTTAGCAGACGCTCTTATCCAGAGCGGCTTACAACCGTGCTTAGTGTTCCGTTGGATAATATTCCAGCTAGTAGAGGAAGAGCCTAAAACTCACCACAAGCTCAGACACTGCCCGAACAGGGGGCCAGTGCTGGTACCTAGAGAAAGGTCATTATAAGTGCAATACAAAAAGGTCATTTAATTGCCACACAATACACACAATTTACACCTCTACTAGAGCTCACTCACTTAAGTGCATTACGAAGAGACGGGTCTTCAGTCTGCGTTTGAAGACCGCGAGAGACTCCGCTGTTCTGACACCCAGTGGGAGTTCATTCCAACATCTGGGAGCCAGGACAGAGAAGAGTCTGGACGCTTGTCTTCCATGAGTCCTCAGGGATGGCGTTTCGAGACGAGCTGTACTTGAAGCGTGAAGGGCTCGAGGTACAGCTCGACTCTTCACCATTGCCATAAGGTAGGGAGGCGCTGGTCCATTCTTGGCTTTGTAGGCATCAGAGTTTTAAATCTGATGCAGGCAACAACAGGAAGCCAATGAAGGGAGCGCAGCAGTGGAGTGAAACGGGTGAACTTCGGAAGGTTGAAGATGAGACGAGCTGCAGCGTTCTGAACAAGTTGCAAGGGCCTGATGGCCTGCAGAGGAAGACCAGCCAGGAGCGAGTTGCAGTAGTCCAGCCTTGAAATGACCAGAGACTGGACAAGTTATATGTTACAAGATATAATCCTTATAACACGTACTGGTCATACGTTCGTCCGAACCATGAAGAATCTGCCTGTTTTGCAAACCATGAGAATGAGCAGAACATGTTTTAATCACACATCACTTTAAATAAGCTGCTTTGAGAAACATTAGCTGTAAAAAGCGCTTTACAAATTAATATTGATTGATTGATTGATTGATTGATTGATTGATTGACAAATCTACCTGTTTATGCTGCGTTTTTTTTGGAGATGAAGACGGAGAGACCTCATCCACCAAGTGCTGTATTTCCTGCTCAGCCAGTGTGAACCTTAACAACTTCAGCGAGTGTCTTCAACAGCAAAGAACAGAAACTACTCACCAAACTGCAGTGCAGTTGGCAAAAATGGTCCTCCCTGGGTTTGTTTCGGCTCACACACTGCGAAGAGAGAAGAATTAACACATGCAGCCCAAATACATTTACACCAGAAGCTCATAGATATGGTAAAAGGTAAAACCGTACACGCCTAATGTATTGTATGCCTAATCCTGGACCACAGGATGGGCCAGCAGTTGCTCTGGCATGGAGCAGTCTCAGAGGTCTGGTTTGAATAACGCATCATACGTGTATGCTGATTTTATATATCGTCGCTGTCCAATGAAAAACATGCATCTCCATTTTTGTCCATTTTGACTTTTATTCATCATTTGAAAACAGCCACTGCCGTTTTTTACATTTTGTGAGAATTGCATGATGAATGAACCAACTGAAATGGCCCAGACGTGCTCGGAAGGACGTCTGGTTCCATTGACTTACATTAAAATCGAATTAGGTTTTTGGCCTCTCCTGTAAAGCTGCCATTTTGGAGATACTTGTTTTCCTTGGACAGCGACGATTTATGTAACATTGATGAAACAGGCGATGTCTGGCAGGTGAAGCAAATTTTGCTAAAGAGGAATGAGAAAATAAAAACGTGTAGGCTGGACTAAAAGCTACACTGAAGTTTTGGGTTATATATAGATGTCTATGTGGGCTGGTAGTTTTAGTCTCTTGATCTAGACAGACTGTCTAAAAAATGTATTCCCATGTGCACAGTTGTTGGTGCCCTTCCATTATCGAAAGAGAAACCCACAAAAATCACTGAAAAACTAGAAACTTGAAATAAAGTAATGATAAAAATGGACTGAAAATCAACTCATGAAAATCAGACATTGCTTTGAAACAGTGGTTCAACAGAATCATTTCAAAAAGCAAACTAATCAAACCGACCTGGACTAAAATGATGATTTCTGTAACTCTCAATGAGACTTCCACACCTATCCATAAGTAAGGTGGCCTACTCTTTGTAAGCATGCTGCTCCAGCTGTCTAAGGTTTGAAGGGTGCCTTCTCCAGACGGCATGTTTCAGCTCCTTCCAAAGATGCTCAATAGGATTTAGATCAGGCCTCATAGAAGGCCACTTCAGAGTAGCCCAGTGCTTTGCTCTTGGGCGTTCTTGGATGTGTGTTTTGGGTCATTATCCTGTTGGTGGCCCCATGACCTGCGACTGAGACCAAGCTTTCTGACACTGCTCCAGAATGCCTTGATAGTCTGGAGATTTCATCGTACCCGGCACAGCTTCAAGACACCCTGAGCCAGATGCAGCAAAGCAGCCCCAAAACATAACCGGGCTTCCTCCATGTTTTACAGTAGGGACAATGTTCTTTCCACGTATGCTTCATATGTGCATCTGTGAACACAGGGCCGATGTGCCTTGCCAAAAACAGTCTCTTCTGTCCAAAGAACATCCTCCCAGAAGCTTTATGGGCTTGTCAATATGCATTTTGGTTATTTTCAGTCTCGCTTTTTTATGATTTGCTTTCAACAGCGGTTTCCTTTCTGGCCCTTTTGCCATGAGTCCACTTTGTTGGATGGTGTGATCTGACACTGATGTACCTTGACCTTGGAGTTCACCTCCAATCTTTTTTGAGATTGTTCTGAGTTCTTTGGTTACCATTAATCTGTGCCATATCATCCGTCTGTTTAATTTCTCATCAGTTTTCCACATCCAGGAAGGTTGGCTACAGTCCTGTAGTCCTTAAACTGAATAAAGAGGTTGGTGTGGCTCAGTGGATAACACCACTACCCAGGAGGGAGTGACTACCCCATCTGGGAGACTGGATTTTGAATCCCAGTCTAGGTAGTAAATGCTGAGCTACACTTATAAGAGTCCTTGGGACAATGCCAGACTCCTAACACTGCATTGGCCTACCTGTAACATGAATAACCTTGTAGGTGGCTCTGGATAAGAGCGTCAGCTCAATCCCTAAATGTAAATGAACAGTAATATGTGTGCCTGTAGGAACGAGAACATCAGGCTGCTCGGAGAAGGTCTTATAGTCCATTTCATGTCTCCTGAGACGGCTCTCTCTTTAGCTTTCTGTCCTCCATGTTCAGTGTGGTTAACACCATGATACTAAACAGCACAGTGACTACTTCTCACCCTTTAAATAGGCAGACTGACTGATTACAAGTTTGAAGACACCTGTGATGCTAATTACAGGACACACGTCACTTTAACACGTCGCTAGCTTCAAAATATTTTCAGTCTTCATCATTTTTGTCCAGGCCAGTTTCATTAGTGTGTTTATTAAAATGATTCTGTTGAACCACAATTCAAAAGCAATGTCTGATTTTCTGAAATCAATTTTCCAATGACCCTTTCTTTTTTTTTTTACAGAAGGGTACCAACTCTTTTGTCCGCATGTGTGCTACCATGTTAACTATAACCACAGCAGATTACGGTTCAATTATGAAAATTTTTAAATGTTAAAAGTGTTTCTTGAAATCAATTTCTGGATTTTCTGCAACTAAATAGCCCCACACGTTGCTATCAATATTGATCAAGTAGCAAAAAATATTAAACTGGAATCTTTGGTTCTGGACTGGTGCCCAGTAGAAAATAAAATATTCTGTTGCCAGAGGATCTTGTGTTTTGTACAGTGGAAAAAAATGAAGAATATAAATAGTGGGCAGCTGAGTGTAAGATGGGTGGAGGTGCTGAGCTTTTGTGGAAAGAATAAGAAATTGAGCAATCCAAAAAAGAAAGAAAGAGAACTGTGTGGGTCGGAAGAAAGTGACACCATGCATTTCGCTCTTCCCCTCATGCCCTCACACAAACCACAGCCGCGCATCACACGCAACCTCATTGTACACACACAGTAATCATTGTGCTGAAACTATTCATATTAGAGATCAGTATATCAGATCGAAGGTGGTCAAAAATGACTTAAAGACTTTTTATAAAATATAAGAATTTAACACACTCGCCTTTATCGGTTTAACAAAGTCACAAGGCCTAGATACATGTTTCAGGACCAGCTGTCATAAAACTGTATGAATCTATAGTGTCATTGTTTTGTACATTGTTCTGTACTCCAAATACAGTGACATACATACGTGTGTCATCATTTACAACCTGTTAAATTCAGCAAAAAATAGTAATTATGCCATAAATGTGCCAAACTGTGTTCTGTTGTGTATGTGTGATTATTCGTAAAAAATCCCAAACATATATACTGTGTAGTTCATTAGTAGTAATATAAAACTGTAGTGTAGCAGTCAAACATTTAGACCATGATAAAGAAAGACTTGACCAAAGGGAAGCAGATGAATGAAAGGGCCTAGGACTGATCCCTGAGGAACACCTTGCATAATAACAGGCATAATGGATGAGTCAAGTCACTGTAGAATTCTAGGTATGAGTGAAATAAGTACCAGCTGTGATGAGAAGTAGTCTAGTTTTCCATTGCTGGCTAGGTCAATATCATGCTAGTTAAGTTGGGAAGTTACTAAGGTTGTCAGGGTCCAGTGAAAACAGGATGTGGGCAGTTGAGGCTTTTAAAGGGTTTATTAAAAAGGGACGCATTCCAGGGACGTAAACACCCAACAGGCAAGAGGTCAGGAAAACAGCAAACAGGAACAACAAAGGGTACCCCAAGATCGGAGTCAGAGAACAGACAAAGAAACAAAAACCAAAGTAAGAGCCGGAGTAGAATAGGCTCGGTTACGCACTGGCCAACAGAACCGTTACTTCGCGGAGAGGCGGTCAGAAAGTGCAGATTATACAGAAGTAACACAGGTGCAGCTAATCAGCATTCGGGTGAGGATGATCTGGGATTGGCTGACGGCTGCGAGTGGAATGTCACATGACCACCAGACGAGTTCTGGGAATCTGAGTTCTGGAAATTGGAGTTCTCGAGAGACGCCCCCTAGAGAGGCTTGATGGGCGTGTGACAGAAGTTATGCCCAGATTACTGAAGTTGTAACCCGGCAGCTTCCTCCGGATTAGATCTGGTTTATAAATGGAGCATTTAAAATATAAAAGGTTTATTAGTAATGGCATGGTTATTTCATAGACTTCCAAATATCGGCCTACAAATTCCTCACAGGGCCTTTTCAAGGCCCACTTGCTCCAGACATGCAGCAAACTGGAATCTTCCTCACAACCCTGTTTCTCCAAACTCAAACAACAACACATATATCTTCATATACATCCTGTGACATGAGTCACGTGGCATTTTAAGCAGAGCCATGACAATAGCTCAGTGTTTACGTACCCACCAGGGCCCTAAATAGACTACCTCTCTGATTCATTTTGTTACTACACAAATATGAATCTGAACTTATTGAAAAGAAAAAAACACAAACTGATTCAACAACTGCAAAGGGATAGAACATTCAAACACGTCTCGCACACAGCCCCCCTTCCTCTCAACCACCCCAAACCCCGACATTCAGCTTCTTAGAAAGCAGCATTCATGGCAGGCAAGGAAACGAAGAGATCAAGGGATGGAGAGAAGCCCACTGAGCCCCCCGTACCCCCATGTGCCTCCCCCCCATATCCCCCAAAACACTCCAGCTCATCTCAGCCACCAAAGCCACTGCGCCGTCTGCACCAGCTGCACCCCCTTCGCTTCACCTCTTTGGAGCCCCGGAGCAGGCAGGCAGCCCCCCGCCACAATCACCACACACAGCACAAAACACACCACCAGAGTGATAGAGATAGAGAGAAGAGAGAATAAGACACCTGACTGGGGGAAAGAGATGAAGAATAGAATGCCACTTTTCTTTTGTGTGTTTAACATTGTTATTATGGTGATAGTTCTGTGTACACCCGTACACAGTTTTATTCCTAATATATAAGCCACCCAAGACACATGAGGGCCAGTTGCTGTATGCTAAAAAGCCAAAAGCTGAATTCATCTAAAAATTATATTACCAAATAATAATACTCTGTACTGTGTAAATTATGGCTCTAATTTAATTTCTTTATTATTTTATACAACTAGTAAATTACCAATTTGGGGTGCTAATTCAATTCAGTTCAATTCAATTTAATTCAATTCAATTAAACTTTATTGTCATTATACCACTACAGGGTTGTACAGTATAACGAAATATATATATATATATATAAATGTATATATAAATGTATATGTTGTGTGTATTTATATATGTATATATATGTATTTATATGTGTGTATTTATATATATTTATATATATGTGTTGTGTATATATATATATATATATATATCTATATATATATATATATATGGCTCTCTCTCTCTCTCTCTCTCTCTCTCTCTATATATATATATATATATATATATATATATATACATACATACATACATACATACATACAGTATATACATATATATACACACATATATTCTTGTAACTTCCCTGGAGAAGGAGCCTGACCATGTTTCGTATATATATATATATATATATATATATATATATATATATATATATATATATATATATATATATATATATATATATATCGTCGCTGTCCAAAGAAAAACAAGTATCTCCAAAATGGCAACTTTACAGGAGAGGCCAAAAACCTCATTCAATTTTAATGTAAGTCAATGGACGTCCTTCCAAGCACTTCTGGGCCATTTCTGTTGGTCTATTCATCAAGCAGTCAGAGATGAAGTGCTGACAGGTGGATGCTGGATTACTGACTATAATCCATGTTATGTTTATTTAATACACTGGATTCTTCCTAGCCAAGATTTAGCTGCTGGGTTGTATAATAGTCTGTCCATTCAGCAGCCATCTTGGCAACCCCTCTGAGCAGTTACTTCCTTGCCCCTGTTCGGGCAGTGTCTGAGCTCATGGTGAGTTTTAGACTCTTACCTTCTTATACTAGCTGGAGTATTATCCAGTGGAACACTAAGCACGGTAGTAAGTCGCTCTGGATAACAGCGTCTGCTAAATGCCTTCAATGTAAATGTATGAATAGTGTTTAGCTCAGCTTGCTCTGGTAAATGTACATATCTCCATAATAAAAGAGGGCTATTTATTAGCATTATCGCCTATATGATCATGCTAGCCTGAAACTGTGCTGATTTGTTCTGAAATCTCAGATAAACTTGTTCATGTGTTTGTGTGGTCTATACAGAAACATAACAATGCACCCAGCATAACTAAAACCATCCTACGTACATAGCTTGAGGCCTGAATTGTGCCCATATGTTTGCTCATTTATACTCATATATTTTTTCCCCTTAACCGTCTTAACTGTCAATGTCAATGTTCACCGAGGTGAACTCCAGCATCTAACACTAACACCCCACCAACATGTCAGCATCACTGCAGTGCTGAGAATAACCCACCACCCACATAATGCCTACTCTATGGCGGTCCTGTGGGGCATCCTATTCTTTAATCAACGGGGTGAAAGGGTGCAGAGAAACAGATGGACTACAGTCTATTATTGTAGAACGACATAGTGCACATATATGGTAAGAGAATCTGATAAAAAGGAGTTTGGTGTAGTGCACCATCATTGGAATCAGCAAGGCAAGCCTAACTGTAAATATAAGGCCTACTATACAATAGGAAAGATGCTATATACGTCATCCAATTATTACTACTCTGAAATATGCAAGCCATATTATGTTAAATTGATGGTTTACAAAGTTTAGATGAAGTTATAGCAAAAACAAAGGTTTATTATTCAGTTCAGCAGATTTTTGGGAGGAAATGAGAGATTATGGACACATTCTAAGGCAAGGTTATAGAGAAGTGACAGGAAACCCAAGTCCTGGAGCGCAGCCATCCTGGTGGTTTGGTGTTTTCTTAATTCACGCTTCTTTGATTCAACCATAGATGTTATAAAGAATGAGGAGACCTGCTTGTTTCCAAGGAAAGGAGTAATCAGCTTGCTGGTAAAGCCCCAAGTCAGAATAGCCCATCCACGTAGCAGTTAGCCAGACCAAACATGCTTTCAAAATGTTTTTAATTTTTTATTTTTTTGGCTGTTATTTCAGCCAAACGCTAACTGTTTATAAAAAAAATGTACTAACTAATTAAAGCAAGTCTTTTTAAACGATATAACTTTTACTTTGAGGTTTACAAGTCTCTCCCCATTCAAAGAGAGTCGGGTCTCTCCCATAAGGATTCCTAAAGTCTTAACTGTTTACACACTACAGTGACGCTGGCATGGTGGTGAGATGCTATTGGTGTGTTGCGCTGGTATGACTAGATACGACATTGCTTATTTGAGGTTTTTAAACACTGTGTCCACCCACTGTCCACTCTAATAGACACGCCCACCTTTTTGAGTCAGAGACGGTAGCTCATTGTTAGACAAAAGACTTTGAGACCGACGTTTGCAGAACTAAAAACCAGGAACGGTTTATTCATAAACAGGCAATCACAGCAAGCAACAGCACACAGTATAACAAAGGGAGAAGCTAAATCGGAGTCAGGGACAGGCGGAGGTCAGAACCAGATAGAACAATCAGCGAGGCCAAACAGGTTTACAGGGAAAGACTGAAAGGGAAAACCAAAGTGAGGAAGCACAGGTACAAACTGTAGAGTCCGAGCAAAAGGGATAAAGCGAAAGAGTAGTTGAGAAATGAAGGGAGCCGAAATACCAGAAAGAGACAACACGAGCCGCTCAGAATTGCTAAAGTTTGGCAAAGCTTCGCAAAGAGTGAGTGTTTGTGAGTGGCTTAAATACAGGAAGTAATTTGATACAGCTGGGGTTTAAACTCGGGCGAGCTAGAGCGAATCACAGAGTCTGACAGTGGGCGCCTAGACATGACGTCGTCGAGCGTGGCCCTCTGGGAAGTGGAGTCCTGAAGAGCGGAGAAGCCGGGGAGAGGTGGAGGCGTGACACTCATCTTCTACAGCTCAGTTTGTGCTGGTCATCCTCTAGTCCTTCATCAGCGGTCACAGGACACTGCCCAGAGGATGGTTTTGGTTGGTGGACTACTCTCAGTCTAGCAGTGACAAGGAGGTGAACTCCAGCAGCACTGCTGTGTCTGATCTATTGACACCAGCACAACACGCACTACCACACCACCACCACGTCGGTGTCACTGGAGTGCCAAGAATGACCCACCACCCACATAGTGCCTGTTCTTTGAAGAACACGGTGAAAGGGTAACAAAGTCTAGAACGGTAGAACTACAAAGTGCCCCTATAGAGTGAGTGGATCTGATAGAAAGAGCCTACAGTGGCCAACTGGTCACCTTGTGGTAATCAAACACAAGGAGAGGCAAGGCTAATGCTTGTAGCAGGTTGGGTCTGGCATTCGTGCAGGCTAGGCTTCTGAACATTTCACAATGACACATAATCCAGGGCCACCTAATCTCTAAATCTGTTCTATTTTGGCAAAAGGTGCAGAACATTCATGGCCTTTGAAGGTTAACCCGAGTGGATGGCTTTCTCAGGGAGAACAGACTTGAAAGCTTGACCCAAATTTTTCTTCGGGCTAGAAATCACATTTGAAACCACGACGACGAAAATCTCACGACTGCCTGGTGTGGGTTGAACACTTTTTTTTTGCCACACTGTGGTCTGAATCAGCTCTGCCTAATCACTCACAAAGCTGCGTAGGTTCTGCATCGAGCGCTCCGCTAACATGCTATCGCTTCTCAGGAGCTTGGGCATAATAAGGCTGGGTAGGGACATCAACTCTGACCATCCTAGGCTGTCAAACTCACCACGCTGAAATGCCTGCTAAGCATCAGCCAAATTCCCATACATCACACCTACGGCACTTCTTTTTTTTTGACCAGAAACCACAGTGAGCTTAGTTTCCCAGAAGCCCCACAGCGCGAATGAGCTCGCTAAAAGAATTAGCAGGGCCAAGCCGTGTAAAAGCGACATCACTGTAAAGGCAGTATTCTGGTTTCCCTGTAATAGAAGTGTGATAGAAGTGTCACAGTGTTCGCCCACCTTCAAACCACCAACTGATTTTCGTCCGTGCTCCAGCCGCCGAGGACAAATAACATCAACATCCTTCACTGTCTTGGAGATGCACAGATCAGAGATCGTCCCTGACATCACAATTCACCCAGGAATACTGATAGCATTCCTGAATTCTGAAATAATGAAAGTGGTGTAGATTGCTTGGGAAAAGTGAACTAAGTCCGAAGGCCAGTCGTAGGTCATAGTGAGTGTGCGTGTACTTCTTGTGGTTAAGACTCTCCATTGAGTTGTCAGCGCAACTGCCAACTCTGTCACGAATCAGCAGTTTTTACCGTGTTGCTGTTTTGTAACCTCTTCTTCGCTTTCTTTAGTAAATCATCCGCCTATCAGGTCATGAAATTTAAAAAATAAATAAATAATAGAAATGTCACAAAGAAAACTGCTCAAGGCTAGCACGCATGCACCTCCTGGTAGACCACCGAAGCTATCAACCTTAGATAAACCGCATGTACAGCTTCCCAGATAAAGATCTGTTTCTGTCCACCGTTCCAGAGAGAAGGGACAGCTCAGTGGTATGAGCCAGAAGGGTGTGTAGCTGTTAAGAAGTCATTACTGAGAAAAGCAAAAAATGGGCTGACCACCGCAGAGTGTTCGAGATCACTTGGATTATGAAAAACTGAAAGCAAGTATCCTGAAAAGAATGGAAGCTGTTATTAAAGAAGCGTATGGACAAAAGTTTTTAGCTTAATGGAACGTGGGGTCTATTACTTTTTCACAGCACTCTATATTTTGAGATCTGAAATCTTGTTTTTTTTTAATTCTTGGAATAATATTTCTTAGGGAGTTCCTCCATCCTCCGCATCCTCAGACCTTCTCCTGAAGCTTCAGCAGCAGGCAAGACATTTGAGACAATACCTGCCTCTCTCTGCCTCCATCCTCAGACTGCTCTCAAAACCAAATCACATCTGAGTGCTGTGATGACAAGAGAATAGAAAAGTCAGAGAACGTACAGTCACATACCCCTCACCACACACACACACACACACACACACACACACATGCAAACAACCACACACACTCATACATCATACACTCTTACTCACTCACTCACTCACTCACTTACTCACTCAACAGAAATGCATTAACTTCATGCCCTGCCTGCTGATGACTCCAGAGGTAAGTCCAAAAATCAATATAATAAAAACTATATGTAAATGTGTAAGTTATAGAACATGTATAAGCTAAAGGTATGATATACAGTCAGTTACATTCTTATTTGTAGATGTAATCTGTTCATCTGTTTCCGTACCTAGTAATGATTTTGTATTAGTCACCCCGAATGGGCATGTACTATAAAACCTGTGTACTGGGTATAATATGTTGGAGATTCTTTCATTTTCAATATCATGTAATACTTTCATGGCTAGTCGACTACAAAGGACACATTCTGAGATCGGTGTCTGGGCCATTTCTTGGGAAATTTTCTAATCGTGTGAATAATTTAAAAATGTTATAAACACAAACTGTTTGAATTGTTTGCACTAAAATAGCAAGAATTTGAAGTACATTCTTAAATGACCCGTGGAAATATGACCGTAGATCATTTCGTTGATTTTGTTAGTTAAGTTCAGCAGCCACATTCAGTAGAACATGAATGTATCTATTCACTGAACTCCCTACAGGCTACAACCTGGCTTCATAAACGGGCTACACAGCTTCATAAACCGGTTTACCGCTAATTTAAACATCCTTCCTTTTATTAATTGTATTGCTCTATTACTCATCAGAGCATTTCTAAAAAAACTAGCCAGCTGAGGAACAGGCAGGTCGCTTTCGGAGCTCACTGGGTACCCGAGAATCACGGTCCTTCATTTCTGAAGGTTGGTGTAAAGTAGAGCTGTTGCAGTTACAGTGGCAGAATGTGTAGGAACGGCAGAGTGAGATAAGTCATGTGTGAGGTACCCTGCAGCTGGCCGTGCTGCGATGTGTTTGGGGTAAAACCTAAACCTCAGGCTTTGGCATCCTAACTGAATCACACAGGTGTGTGCCTGCATGCTCCCCTTAACTGCTAAAATAGTAGGAAACACTGGCTTCACAGTGACGAGAGATAAAGAAATGGAAATTAATATCATCTGTGCTAGTTTCTATGTATTAGTCATGAACTGGTCGTTAGACTTTCCCCCGAAAGTGCCATAAGAAATCATTTGCCACATGCTTTTGAGGTAACTGTAATTATCTCTGTATTCAACTGTAGTTGTGGTAAACTGTAGTAAAATATGGGGTTATGAACAATACAATTATAGATCTGTCACCGTGGCAACAAGATTATCTGAAAGTACCAGCTGCCCTTTAGTGTAAAAAAGTCATGATGAATAGACCGACACTCTCTGGCATCCACATCACTAGATAATTTTACATATATATCAATATTCTATCTCCTGTATATACCCTTCTCTATCTATCTATATCTATAATTAAGATATCTATCTATATGTTCTATTATCTACCCTATGTTATCTAATTCCCCAAACTGCATATATGGAAATGTGTATGTATATATAGCTTTTATATATATATGTGTATATATATATATATATATATATATATATATATATATATATATATATATACACACATCACTTTAAATACTTTCACATATATATCAATTTTCTACATCCTTTATATACCCTCCTCTATCTATCTATATCTATAAGATATATATCTATATCTTCTATTATCTACCCAACTTCACTGTGGGTATAGCTAATGTATGTATAGCTTATATATATATATATATATATATATATATATATATATATATATATATATATATATATATATATATATATATATATATATGTTATGTATAAGTATTGTCTATTGTATGAGGTTTTTGTCGTACTGTAGGGGATTATGCACCTCGCTTTTCACTCGCGTTCACACCTGTGCAAATGTGACATGATAATAAACGTGATTTCATTTGATCACTTTCACAACTTCTATTATGAATCGAGTTTACAGGAGGAAGAAAAAATGTATTTAATTTTAAGTCACTGTAATTCTGGGCCATATATACCTATCGTCTCCATTTTTGTTGATTTTTACTTTTATACCTCATTCGATCACATGAGCTGCTGTTTACACTGTGTGGAAATTTCATGAAGAACGGACCAACAGAAATGGCCCAAAACTGCTTGGAAAGACGTCTGGTTCCATTGACTTCCATTCAAATTATATTCAGTTTTTGACCTCTCCTGTAAAGTTGCCTTTTTGGAGATACCTGTTTTTCTTTGGACAGTGACGGTGTATGTAACGAGTGGACTGAGGCACTCCTCCCATGCCTCGGTTCAATTTACCCAGTATTCAATACGGGGTCCACGATTTGCTTTTCTTGCAATGTTTTGAACAAATGAAGGAAAGTAAAATTATGACGATGATCATAATTCACAACTCTCGACAGCGCGGCGTCGTCAGAACGTTTGATAAGGAGTCTTGAATTTTTTATTTTTTTGCATATGACTGTATATGCGAACCTACACAAGGGAACATGCCAAAGTTTTAAAGCCCCTCCCATCTCTCACCTTTTCCTCTCTCTCCCTCTTTCTTCTCCCCACTTGCACTTACTTTTTTCTTCCTGAGAAGCCCAGTGTGTGTGCTTTCATGCACGTATATAACACCACCCTTAAAACAAAACCTTGCCTTTCCTGATCATATGGACCTTTCACTGTGTGTTAAGTTGGGGCTGAACACTGTACTGATGAAAGGGTGTAGTGTTTCAACGAACAGGGCTGCAACTGCAATGTTATCTAACATCTTCACAAGTTCTAAGTGAGGACGTATAACCGGAGAGGAAAGGAACTGGCAGTTTGGCACACCAGATTCAAAGAAAATTGAAGCCACAAGCTTGAAAAAGGTCTTCCTGGCACGAGTAATGAACCAGAGCTATTTACAAACAATAGCCATGTTTAAATTCAGGAACGCAACACTGGTCAGAGTTTTTTTGTTCCAGCCAAATTTGAACGGTTCTATTACACGGCTCATAATGAAAGATTTGATTCTGACAGTGACAATATGTTTGTTACGCTGTAGTTAGCTACACATAGAAATACAGAAGAAAAATATTCTCTGCTTGGTGGTGCATTGTGCATGCACACACACACATATACACATATACACATTCACCACAAACACCTGGCGAGGCAATCAAGATTGAAGATGAATCATGTCTACTGTTCTAGGTCTAGAGATATTCCTCCTACAGCTTAGCTTTGTTCCATTTTGTTTCAGGCTGACGATTGGACCCCTTTCATATCATAGCAATGCCACGCTCTTTTTTGGTCAAGAGCAAGAGGACGGGGTCTTATTCAACACGCCCCGCCCATTTCCATGCCTACGACTGTGACAGACACCTCAAGGACTCTGAGGAGCCCAATTGGAGCTCCTCACCTGAACACCTAGAGCTCCATGCAAAATCCACAGCAGCTACCACTGCATTGGGCTACTCCTCAATTCAGTGGCTTCCTACACCAACCAGCCCTGACCCTGTTTCCCAGGCTGAGAACTGGGCCTCCTGGACAGCAGGTAAGCTGACTGATCAAACCCCACCAGATGACTGAAATAAAGTCTCGGGTTTATCCGAATTTGCTACAATTTGAGGGGTAAAGATTTGACATTGATTGACACCTATCCCCGAATGAAGGTGTTGCTATGTCAAGGCTATTCTATGATGGATGTGTCTATATAGTGTTCCTCAGACATAAAGCTCTGCCACTTGATCTTATCCTTGCTGAGCTGTACAGTAACCACCCTTGCTCATTTCTGTGTTCCTCCAGAGCAGTTAAGTGATGGGGATGGGTCCATGCCTTCGTGGTCATCCCCTCATCTGAGGACTGTAGGGACTTTGAGGGACAGAGAACAGGAGCTGGAGAGACTAGTCCATGCCCTGCTGAGCCACAGACTGCA
>JAMWET010006874.1:52500-55000 GCA_024036415.1 Prochilodus magdalenae | reverse complement strand
TTCAGTGGCCACTCTGTGTCTTTCTTACAGCTTACAGGCTCAGTCCATTGTTGAGAACACCAGGACCGTCTTCTTTTCATTTGCAGACGTTCTTTCTCTTTTCTCTCTCTTTTTTCAGTAACACCTTCAGTAATTATTTGAACTTCAGTTTTGGAAACCTTCTTCCACATATTTTAAAAATCTTTATTCATGCTGGTTATCTTCATCTAATCTGCCCAGAAACGTCTGCTGAAAACCGAATAACTGAAAACGAATGGCTGTTTTGACTTTAAAAAAAAAAAAAGGGATGTCTGACTCAGTGCTGTGTCCCAGAGAAGTGTTTTATAGTTTTATATATGAAATATGCTAATAAAGATACGGAAATAACCTTGGCTCAAAGCATGCCCTTGTTATTATGAAGGAACACATATCCCTCGTACGGGGTCTGATGTTACAGACTGGCTTTAATGAAGCTTCATCATTAAAGGACAAGCAAAAACACTGAAACACATTAGACACAGTCACAATACACACACATCAATCACTCTGGAGAACCGGTCTTATACGTATATATCTCTTTCTATATATATATATACACACACACATCAATATTTAATTTTTCAGAGGATGAATGCCTGACATAACGAAGCAGCACGAAAACAAACAGCACCCTTCTGACGCTGGCAAAACGCTGGTCAGATGCAACAAGTCCAACGCAGACTTAAAGCTGGTCCGTTAGAGGCGGAGCTTATGTAGACAGACTTAAGTGGTTTCAGTCTTTGTGGAAAGCTCCCAAACAGAGAGGCGCATTAATCAGACCAGGTTAAAGCCATGCTTGAGGTTACGGTTCATCATGATCTGCGTATTGTCCAAATACGTGTGGGGGGATTCTGGAACCCACCGATCCTACATACACTGTCCATTGCATCCCTGACCTCCACCATCTGTAAAACAACAGGAATATCATATTACTCGTGTACGGTAAATGTAATACCCCTTCATTAGGACCCCCCACTTTGTATTTCCAATCACTGGCCACTGGCCATTATTACACAGATGACAAGCTGTAGCCCTGTAGCAGCCCCCTCTACCCCATATAGTACTGGCCGGGTTCTGACCACAGATATACAGTACTCTTACTGATATGTACTGATATACAACCCTTCTTTCATCAATCCCTTATTCACAGTAACATGCAATTCCAGCTTGTTTTGGGAGTCAGTGGATTCAACCTGGAATAGGAAAAAGTTGCCTGATGCATGCGACATTGTTCTGATGATTGTTTTGATAATTTTTTGTAATTTTGGTAAAATTTGGCAGTATTTTTTAGCAACTGCAGGGCAAACTGAAACAGGAAACTTATTTTTACAGATTTACTACAATCTTACCACCAACTGGGGCTGGAGTAGCTCAGTGGATGACACCACTACCCACCAGGGAGCCACCACTACATGTGGGAGACTGGGGTTCGAATCCCAGTCTGGATAACTATGCTGTGCTATGCAGTCCTTGGGCAAGACTCCTAACACTACATTAGCCTACCTGTAAGTCGCTCTGGATAAGAGCATCAGCTAAATTCCGTAAATGTAAATTACTAAATGTAAAATCAACATTACGTACCCAGTTCAGAAGGCACGTGTAGGTTCACTGGCTTATGATGTGTTAATAAATGGCTGTATTTGTATGGTAGACGTTCTGACCCCTGGATCCCATCGCCAACGCTATAGTAGGTTTCTCTAGAATGCAGCAGTTCATACTAAACCACCTCGAGTGAAATCGTTTATCTCCCATCCACTGAATCCTCATAGCAACCCATGGAATCCCCCTTTAATACAGACTGCTGTGGCTGGTTAGTGTGAACTCACCTCACTACACGGAGCTGCTGGCCTCCTCCAGCTGGGCTACAGGGTTCCAGGAGTTGGAGTTGTGTTCCGTTGTTTCTATGTAACTGTTTCTATGCACACCCGTGGGTCTCCCTGGAAACAACATCCCCAATCTACATATGTAACACGTACTGTGATCCTGACACAGTAACAGTCTGGTTGCAGACAGACGTCACAGTGAGTGAACCAACACACACAGAGTCCCATACAGAAAAATCCCTGCTCATTCAACAGCACATTAGCAACATCACATGGTTCTCTCACCTTCTGCCCATGGTTACAGGTGTCAGCAGTATACTATACAGAATCAGAAACCCCGTACGCAGGTCTGTTCGTGATTACCTAACAGCTCATGGTTGTGTGTGATGCACTTTGCACAATAGGGGTGTAATATCTATATTGTAGGGGTCCAAGTTTTTTGGATTTGATTTTATTCACTTAGACCTACTTATCATGATCAAGTAGATGGATGTGGGCTTATGCACCAAAACACGACCCTGTTCAATCTTTCTTTATGTGATTTAATTTATAGTTTAGTAATAAACTGTCTGTTCTGTTCCTCTGTGGTCTATATGTAAAAGGCCTCGGTTCTGACCGGCTGCCCTGTTTTAAGCCTAACATAAAAAGCGGTATCGGCT
>JAMWET010006874.1:25000-50000 GCA_024036415.1 Prochilodus magdalenae | reverse complement strand
AGAGTGCTGAGATGCACCACTTCATAAACAGTTGCTACCCCATGGATTCTGGTGTGTCAGTGGAGTGTGTGTGTACCTGTGGTCCAGCAGGTGTGTGAGTAAGAGCAGGTACCGGAGGTGCCTGTGTGCAGTCTCTTTGCACTGTGGCCACTGGGCGCTCGCCTCCGCACACCTGCAGACTGCAGTGGAGGAACTGGATGGAGTTATTAAAGACTGGCCGCAAGACAAAGCTGAACCTCAGCCGTGGTCCTGTCCTTCTCTCCTTCCTCGCTCCTCCAGATGCTCCCTCTCTCTTTCCTTTAATCCGTTTGTTCTTCTGTTTCGGCGACTTTCTTTTCCCCGATCCATCTCCCCCTTCCCTCTGCTCTTCTTCTCGTGTTTCCTTTCTCCCACCACCTTGACGTGATCCTTTTCTCTGTCCGCGTCCCACTCTCTCCTCAGCCTCATCTTCCTCTTCCTCTCTCTCTCGCTCTCCTTCGCTCTCCTCCCTCTCTCCCTCATCACTCTCTTCCTGTCCTTCTCTCTCCTCCTCCTCCTCCTCCTTGCTCACTCTCTCCTCTTTCGCTCTGGTCTCCAGATTGAAGGAAGGGTCAGCAGGGCAGAAGTCTTGGACGACCGGCCAGCTGGGGTAAGCTCGTGGGTCGGAGAGAGGGGAGACCACACAGGAGGTCAACTCTAAACGCCCACTTAGAGCCCTACTGCTAGAGATCTGGGAGAGAGAGGATGAGAAGCTCATTGTACAGGCAAGCTTTTCTCACAACCCAAGAAACAGTGAGTCTACACCGTGTGCCAGTTACTACCAGACAGTCCTGGTGATTAGCATACCGGTGATGCATACAGCATGTTGGCCTACGTTAGGTATTGAATAACGAACATGAGTTAATAATTAGTTAACAGGAAGTAATACTGTGATGATGGCAAGGCGCCAACTAGACACTAGTTACAGTCTTCCACACCTGGGTAACATTGGGTTGATATTATAATTCATAAAGCTAGCATATGAGCTCATATGTTGATGAATGTATAGATGTCAATGATCTGGTGAACTGTGTGAACTGACATTCTGTCCCATGGCCTTTCGTATAACCCCGATGATGGTATGCTCTAAAAAGTGGGAGGGGCCTACTGGGTATTAAAGACTGCATGGGTAGTTGGTGTAGCTCAGCACATAACACCACTACCCACCAGGGGGCCACCACCACATGTGTGCGACTGGGGTTTGAATCCCGGTCTGGGTGACTACGCTGTGCTACACCAATAAGAGTCCATGGGCAAGACTCCTAACACCACACTGGCCCACCACTCTAGCACAAATGTCCTCCATCTTCCCTCATGCATTTTACATTTTATGGCATTCAGCCGACGCTCTTATCCAGAGCGACTTACAAGGCTAACCATATTTAGCCTTGTAAGTCGCTCTGGATAAGAGCGTCAGCTGAATGCCATAAAATGTAAAATGCATGAGGGAAGATGGAGGACATTTGGGCTAGAGTGCAGGTAGGTGCACATGCGTTGGTTGAGAGGGACTCGATGGTGGGACTAAACCCAGATCCCATTACTTCCCATAGCCCCTTTGGGTTAGTAATATCACAAGTTGAAAGGAGCCTAGTGGTTTACGTTCTTTTCTTTTTCTTTTGCTTTTGGAAACTTGTTCTACTGAAACACGCGTGACATACCAAATAACTTCTGGAGTTCAATCAGACCCAACTGGAGCCTCTCTCTGAATTTCTTGTGGCAGCCTCACTACACCAACCACTCGTGACCACACCACCACAAATACAGTACCAATGGTCACAATGCTTAATTAATGTTAAGCAAAAATGTAACAGCTTTTACACGTTTACCCAACATTAGTCAGCCATTATCGAGGTATTACTTCATGTTAAGTGAAACAGTAGTTTATGCTAATTAGTCAACACTTCATGTAATATTTATATTCATGTATTAAGCTATTATAGAGGAACGCATTGGTGGAAAATGACTCTTACCCTAGACATCCAATTGTTGTGTCTTTAAATCTAGAGGTCAACATTGCTAACCAACAGCACTCGAACACAAGAACTACATCAGCATCACCTCTGGCGTCCAGATTTTAACTAGGGATCAAAACCACCAAGATCTTTATTAAGGTCACTGAGCACAGCTTCAAACAACAGGCTCTGTTTTCACAAACCAGCTCAGAAGTGCAGACCTTCATAGATATGAAGGAAACTGATCCAAGATCTGTTCAGCTTTGTGAAAGCTAACCCTGGTGTTTCCTGAAAAGCCTGCCCACAGCAGATATTTTGTTCCTTTCCGTAGCTTATATTAAGTCACAGTGCTCCGAAGGCACACTGGCACGTGACCTTAAATGAAGACCTGGATGCTGTTTAATGTTTTGGGAGATGTCTGTATGTTACAGAAACACTTTGGAGTATTTGAGTGGCTATTAGGGCCTCGCAATACTGGTCTGGTCACCAAACATGTCTTGGCTGATTGACTACATGGTGTATTTAATTTGTGACCTATTCCTCTATCTATTCCACATCTGACATGTCTTCTACTGCACACACAGCTTCCATAATCCAACTGAATGAGTAGCAGCTGCACACGAGCCTGAAGTCACCATGGCCAATGTTGAGTATAAAGCTGAGCGGCACTGTGTTCTCAGGAGTGATGGAGATCCGAACAATAACATCACTAATGTTCCTGTGACTAAATGCAATCAAATCCAATGTTTCAGCATCTAGTGTAGCGCCCTTTGGGAAAATAGAAGCTGTTACTGCAGTCCAAACTGAAAAAACTCCCTATAAATAGCCTTAATTTGAGAAAAACATTCATGTTGGTTAAGTAGTTCCTCTGTGTAAGTTGTTAACATTCCTTTACCCTGCTTATCAATGCTCAGGACCCTCACAGGACCACAACTGAGCAGTTATTATATAGGTGGTGCATCACTCTCAGCCCTGCAGTGACATGGTAGTGGTATGAGTGGCACTGTAATAGATCTGACACTGCATTGATCTGCCGTCTACACGAATGTAAGACTGTTCCACTGGTCTCTAGGAAAATTCATGGAACCTTTATTATCAGCATTCAGATTTTAAATTGTTTACATATGGCATTTTTGTTTGTGACCATTCTGAAGGTTGTCCTCTTTTAGCCCTGGAGGGACAGATATGATTCCAGAAACATGGTATCAATGGGGCACCAGTTATATCAGAAACATAGACACTGTGTTGGATATGGATCTCTAAACCCTGTTCCCTACAATATATATCATTTTCCATTTACTCCAGATGTGGATGATCAGTCAAGGCATGTTTGGAATCCAAATTTCCTTCTGCACTTTGGAACAAGATCAGCATTGCTAATTCGCCACCTGAATGTGCCTGGGATCTCTAACAACTCTGGTAAGGTGTCCGAATATGAATTCACATTGGCATCCCCAACTAAATGAGCCATATTAACCAAAAAGCTTTGGGAGTTGCTTTGGTGGAGGTAGCCTGCAGTAGCTGCTGTTGGTACATTTACATTTATGGTATTTAGCTGACGCTCTTATCCAGAGCGACTTACAAGTTTAATCATATTACAGGTGGGCCATTGTAGTGTTAGGAGTCTTGCCTACAGACTCTTATTGGTGTAGCACAGCATAGATTCGAACCCCAGTCTCCCACGTGTGATGGTGGCTACTTAGCGGGTAGTGGTGTTATCCGCTGAGCTACAGCAACCACCAATTGATTGGTATACGAATCAGAAATAGTTGGGTCAGTACGGAAAAAAAACCCACAGGTGATTTTTACATGTACTTTACAAAACAAAAGCCTCATGTTAACCAACGCCCAGAAGCGGCTTCGACTTCTCCAAAATTGGAGGCATCGGAGATGAACCATCACACAGTGGAAGTGTGTACTGTGGTCAGACAAATCGGTATCCCAAATCATATCTTATAGTAAGAATTTGATGCTGCACGTTCTGGACCAAAGACGAAAAGGACCGTACAGACTGTTCCTAGCAACAGATCCCAAAGCCAGAGTCAGCCATGGTATGGGTTTGTATCCGTGCCCTTTCACTTGCACTTCTGTGATGCAGCAGTAATGCAGAAAAGCACATGCAGACCATACTAGCGAGAAGACGTCTTTTCCAGGGACATCTATGTGTTTTCCAACAAGGCAATGCTAAACCTCTTGCTGCACACATTACCAAGGCATGGCTTCAGAAGAGGGTACGGCTACACTTACGGCATTTAGCTGACGCTCTTATCCAGAGCGACTTACAAGGTTAATCATATTACAGGGAGGCCAATGTAGTGTTAGGAGTCTTGTCCAAGGACTCTTATTGGTGTAGCACAGCGTAGTCACCCAGACCGGGATTCGAACCCCAGTCTCCCACATGTGGTGGTGGCTCTCTGGCGGGCAGTGGTGTTATCCGCTGAGCTACACCAACCACTAGAGCACTGGCCTGCCTGCAGTCCTGACATGTGCCCAATAGAGAATGTGTGGAGAGTTTAGAAATGGAAATATGACAATGACCGTGTACTGGTTCACATAGTGGAAGAATGGGACAGAATAACACCTGATCGCTAAATCGCTTGGTACCCTCGCTGCCAAATGTCTTTTAAGTGACTTTAAGGAATGGGAAGATTACAAAGTGATACAGTTTGTTATCACTCCAGCTGTTTTGGAATGTGTTGCAGGCCTGAGATGCAGTAATGTATATTAACTAACATGAAGTCAACCAGACAAAACATGAAATACCTTGGGTTCATACTGTCTGCAATGAACTAAAAGTCAAGGTACATGTAAGAAAAACTGTTGTTTAGTATTTTCCATACTGTCTCAACTTCTCATTTACGGCTGTACGGTAGTATTGATGAATAGCAGTAGCACTGCCGTAATTGGACATCAGCTGGGAGAGTTTAATTTTGTATGGGCTTGTATTGTAACATGTACTAAATGACCGTATTTAGAGGAATCAGTGACATTCGGACGAAATGTACATAGGACAAAACCTCCAGTCATATGACCATAGAGAATTCTGAGTTATTAGGGCATGACAATGACATGTGACCTCAGAAATCTATTGGCATACTTTTAAACTTAGTCAGAGAAAGCATAGAGAAGGGCAAGTGAAGCTGACCTCGGCATATACTCGACCATTAACACTGATAACGCAGGGCCCCACAGCTCTCCTCTCAAACTCCTTACTCGCAAACAACTGCATGGAGAGCAGAGGTGCGCCATTAGGGGTAATGAACCACAGCGAGTCTGAAGCTGTACTGTGCCATTGCGTCTCCACTGGCCTGGCGGAGCTCGGTCTGGGAACGCTGGGTGGAGTGGGAAACGGAACTGCACAGCTGAACTGAGAGAAGAAGTAATGAGGGAACGGTTAGACTGATGCACAGACAGGAAGCATATCCTCACCAGACAAACAATTAGTCACCCTGGGTGGTACTTCCGGCTCCTGCAGATGGCGCTACACCAGGATGATGGGTCTATAAATACCTGTGATGGGATTCATAGATTAAGGAGAGGTGGTATATAAGGCAGCTGTTAATGACTGGCATAAAGGAGGGACTGCATGTGGGCGTGGCCAAAAGCCATAGTGTAAAGGAAGTAGCTGAATCTGCAGGTGTATGGAAGCGTACGGTCATACGGGTCTACCAGCAGTGGCTAAAATCCCAGTCTACAGGGAATTCTCCCCGGAATTGTGCCAGGGAAGGCATCCACCACAATCTGGCCCAACTATGCAGTTCCTTGATGTAAGAGTGGCTGAACTTGATGTGGCTACATCCAGAAACTCGTCCAGGTCATGCCAAATGGAACCACAGGTGTAATTCATGCTCATAGAGGTATTACACTCTACCAGGTATTTAGGCATTGACATGTCAGTCACGGGTGACCTGTTATTTGTCTGGTGAGCTCATAAACACACATGTTTGCTTTATACAGTTTCATGACACGGGCTCATATCCATTATCCATGTGCATGTACTGATGTATTATTACATTAATATCATATACAGTATATCACTGCAGTCAGAACAAAAACACTAGCCTCCATCTTTATTATTTACGTATCTCTGAAATCTGAGCTTTACTGGAAAGGGCCAACATGCGTTAATTTTAATGTAAGTTTATATAAAAGCTTTTTACTACAAGCAGTATTGGAGCATTTCTATTGGTGCATTCGTCATGAAACGATTATGCAATGTAATAATTTTGAATTCTGTTTTTTTGGACAGTGATGATGTGTAAGTAACTGCATCTAATAACCATGTGTCTCTTCTCTTTTTAAGTTTATGCACTTATATGTAATGGGTCATGCCTCTGACACCGCAGATCTCCCAGACTCCATTTCCCAGAGCGCACTATCCGATACTGTCACACTCACACTGCCACATGTCTCCAGTCAACCAACCATTCACGCTCTAGCTCCCAGAGTACCGATTTGTTTCACCTGACCCATCGGGTTCATAAACCCCACATGTGAGTGCAGCGTGCTAACTCACTAGCCTTGAACCTCGAAGTTCTTTTACACGCGACACGTGTAAATAAAAGTCTTCAGTCCAAACTTTTCTCCTAGTTTGTATTTTTACTGTGAACTTCAAATAATACAAAACAAAATATGAATTCTTGACTTAAATTAAATAACGTGACGGTCAAAAGACCGGGATGCTCCCTGGCTCCAGGCTTCTGCTCTTCTATGCGTCCCCATGCTCTTTATACCAAGCTCAGGAGCCAATCAGATTGCATCGCAAAAAAATCTATTACATTTCTAGGTTCTCATATCACTCAAATGCCAAAGCTACAAATATTCATATATTAGAAATAGAACTCAAATTCCGTTACAAAATATTAATACCACATTTAAAATATGCATTTAAATCAAAACACACAATAACCAAGTTTTGCCAAACCCAGTTTGAAATTCTGAGCGTTTCTCCCTAGCCTTTCTCATTGCTGTTTCTGGTTTGGACTTCCCTTTGTCTCCGACCTTCGCTCTCTCGATTCTCCCCTGGTTCTGTCTGCCTTATTCCATTCTTGCAGGTTTTTGACTCTCCTTCTGGTTCCTGACTGGTCTCTCAGATTTCCCTTCTAATTCTGATGGCTGGCTCGTTTGATTTCCTGGTTTTTTGTGAGCGCTTGTTCTTTCCTGTTGTGTTTTGCTAACAGTGTGTTCAATAAAACCCCTTTGACAAATGTATATGTCTATCTGTATCGCTGGCCTCCACTGGATCAAAATGTCATGACGAGCGGACCAACAGAAATGACTCAAAATGACCTAGACTAAGATTTTGTTAACTTTAAAGTTCCCTTGAGATTTAAGAATGTTAATTTATCTTTTTGGAAATAGAAGACAGATAGAAGCTTTTGCTCCAGCAGTGATGATCCCCAGCTAGAAATGATTTGTTCCAAAAACATTCTGAGAATAGGCCAGGCAATGTTCCGTAAATGTTTTCAGCAGGACGTTTTCTTTTGGTCCCCACGATGTTCTTTCTAAAGGTGGGAGAACGTTCTCTAAACACGTCCTGCCATCTCAACTGTTGGGCTGAGAAGGAATTCTTCATTTGTCAACATGTAATTTAATTGTGACCATGACAACATCCCCAAAACCTTCTCTGAACACCACAGTTCAAACATGATGTTCTAGTTCCCATTTAACTTCACAGGGACACTATTAGAAATCATAAACATCTCTAAAATGTTCTACATAAGACTAAATCATTTTCCTTAAAGCTTTACTTCACGTTTACCTCTAGGTAGTGCTAGCCAAAGTTCTGAGGACGTTTGCAGAATCAGTTGCCCCACTTTCACAGCATAAGGAGTTGGCTCGTCTACCCTGGTCTATTCACACACACTCAACTCACATGTATGACCAGCGGAGTTAAGTCCTCAGCCACTTTCCAATTTGTTCCATCGGACGGACCCATCCAAGGCTTGCGTTTCCATAGCAACACCTGCAATGGGAATAAACAGAAGGTAGCTCACGTTGATTTTTAATGTAGTTAATGTGAGTTCACTTACACTACCACTCGTTCACTGATATTCACTTTATACTTCCATCCTTCTCTCCTGAACAGGTACCGTCCATTCAACAAGGCTTTACTTCAGAAATGGTTCGGTCCAGTCTGCTCCGCACACTACAACAATTATGTAGCAGCGGTGGAGTATATTAGGCCTGAAGCCACTCTCATACAATTCGCCCTGACTCCCACACATAGGCAGCGTGACCCAGGTCACATATGCAATTACTGGTAGACACAAATACAGAGTTCATCTGTGTCAGAAAATATCCCGGCTCTAACAGCCAGACCTGCTCCCATGTCATTATCTATGGACAACTGCCATTGTTGCCTCACAATCACAGTTCTGGATGAGAGCTGGGGTTAAAGCAACATTGGGAACGTCTTTGATTTCTCCTGAAAAAAAAAAGGTAACTACAAAGAAAAGGCTTCGTTCATAAGCAGAAACTGAACAAGCCAGATTTGCTTTTTATTAAATCTACATCATTGTACACATACCTCAGTTGTAGCCAATCGGCTAAAACATAGCTGGTGTCTAAAGTTTACTTGTATAGTTTTATGGTGGGGTGATGAGGCCACCTAACAGGAAGTAGATTATATATATAACAGGAAGTAGCTTATATAAAGTAATTATCATCCAACAAACTGCACACTTCTGTTACAAACCTGCCTCAGATAGATCTCTAATAGACTTGCTCATGTCGTTTCTGGCACTGCATGATAATAATTTGTCCATGATGCTGTTCAGGGGGTTATAAGTAAGGTTGCCACCTTTCAGAAAACATTTACGGAAATACAGAACAAATTTATGGACATTTACGGAAATACAGGACAAATTTATGGACATTTACGGAAATACAGAACAAATTTACGGACATTTACGGAAATACAGGACAAATTTATGGAAATTTCGGAAATACAGAACAAATTTATGGACATTTACGGAAATACAGGACAAATTTATGGACATTTACGGAAATACAGGACAAATTTATGGACATTTACGGAAATACAGAACAAATTTACGAACATTTACGGAAATACAGGACAAATTTACGGAAATTTCCGAAATACAGAACAAATTTACGGACATTTTGGAAATACAGAACAAATTTACGGACATTTATGGAAATACAGGACAAATTTACGGAAATTTCGGAAATACAGAACAAATTTACGGACATTTATGGAAATACAGGACAAATTTACGGAAATTTCGGAAATACAGCACAAATTTACGGACATTTACGGAAATACAGGACAAATTTATGGACGTTTATGGAAATACAGGACAAAATTACGGACATTTACGGAAATACAGGAAAAATTTACGTACATTTACGGAAATACAGGACAAAATTACGGACATTTACGAAAATACAGAACAAATTTATGGACATTTACGGAAATACAGAATTTGTTTAATACGGGATGCAACATTTAATTGCCAAATAAAGGGGCGGGTGGCAACGCAGTTATAAGCTCCCATTTCTTTGAATCTTGACTGCACGATAAAGAAGCAAACTTCAGAACTCAAACATGTTCTGGCTGGTCAACTGATTTCAGATAAGGACAACAGTAAACATCACACTGAGTTCTTATAATGCTCTTAACAAGCCTGTAGTTGCTAAGTAACTGACTGCTAATTACAATTTCATTAAGCAATAACTATCTCCGCCAACCGGTTCGGCTTCAAGACATTTCTTTGTTGAGAGCTAATCAACTTAAGCAACAATGCTAACATGGCTAATTATGAATGTAAATTAGCCGCCCATTACCATTATGTTATGAACTCAATGATAATCTGTTCTTTATATTAGCATTCAGAAACATTAGCGTTTGAACTGAAACATTCTGGACAGCTCATGAGCTGCTCTGAAATCTGAAAATTAGTTTTGGGTGAACATTAACTTTCCTCTTATCCCAACTTTGGAAAAATAGAAAGAGCTAAAAAAAAAAAAGAAGAATGGAGAAGAGTGTTCAAACGTTGGGTCTGCTTCTCAGCAAACTGGTCAGAGGTATTACAGACCACCAGAGGAAACATGAGTAGAATGATGTACTGGAATACATTAAAGGAGATTTAATCTCATCAGCCATGATAAGCCAAGAGGGAGAATCTGTGGAGAGGATGGAGGTCTCAACAAGACAATGACCCCAAACAGGCAAAAAAATATATAACTGTAGTAAAGGTGCTTGTATGGCGTAGGCAGCCTTTTAATCTTATGGAGAGTTGAAAAGTGTTAGACTTCAGAGAGAACCTCACAATAATAAAGGGTTATAGTATAGCATAGTATAGTATAGTATAGTATAGTACAGAATAGTACAGTATAGTACAGGCTGGTGAGGAAAGCTGGTTCTGTGCTGGGACTAGAGCTGGTGTCCTTAACACCACTGGCAGAGAGGTGAGCCCTGAGCAAGCTGCTGAACATCATGGACAATGAATTATTTATATTACTGCATACCTGCACTGTCTGTATGGCTGACATCAGTCATCTTATCAATTTGCACAGGACACTACAGGACTTTACACAGACACTAAAGGACTTTACACAGACACTAAAAGACTTTACACCAACACTAAGGACTTTACACAGACACTAAAGGACTTTACACAGACACTACAGGACTTTACACAGACACTAAAGGACTTTACACAGACACTAAATGACTTTACACAGACATTAAGGACTTTACACAGACACTAAAAGACTTTACACAGACCATAAAGGACTTTACACAGACACTAAATGACTTTACACAGACACTAAAAGACTTTACACCAACACTAAAGGACTTTACACAGACACTAAAGGACTTTACACAGACATTAAGGACTTTACACAGACACTAAAGGACTTTACACAGACACTACAGGACTTTACACAGACACTAAATGACTTTACACAGACATTAAGGACTTTACACAGACACTAAAGGACTTTACACAGACACTAAAGGACTTTACACAGACACTAAAGACTTTACACCAACACTAAAGGACTTTACACAGACACTAAAGGACTTTACACAGACACTACAGGACTTTACACAGACACTAAAGAACTATTTTTATACTTTCATGCTTTGTATTGTATCTTTGTCTTTATCTGTATAACTCTATGTTGTTCTTCTCTTGTTACTTCTGTGTACTTTGTATATCTATCTATCTATCTATCTATCTATCTATCTATCTATCTATCTATCTATCTATCTATCAGCACAGTACAGTACAGTACAGTACAGTATAGTATAGTATAGTACAGTATTGTACAGTATAGTATAATATAGTACAGTATTGTACAGTATAGTACAATATAGTATAATATAGTCCAGTATAGTACAGTATAGTATAGTATAGTATAGTACAGTATTGTATACATAGCCATGGAAACTGATTAAACAACATAATCAAACCAGCGTAAACGACTGTCCGAGGACTTGTCTCCTCTTACAGTAATTAGTGGAGTGTATTTTCACTTCTTGCTCTTTCACTCTCTTACCGTATTTTTGTATTGCATTTCTTTGCTCTGTCGCGTAATCTCTCCCTCTGTCCCACAGGAAATGACCGGGAACGCCAACAGGAAATGGCTCCCGTTGGACTGCGCCTGGCACGAGGGGTCTCGCAGAGTCACCGCCAACACTGAGAGAGACAGGGCCTGCGCGGATCAACATGTGTTCATGAAATTTACAAAACAGTGGCATGCTGGAGAACGTACTGATATCTTATCTTACAGACTGATTACAGTGGAGAAGGCAGTGTGGCCCGGCAACAAAATACAAACAACAGGGTTTCTGTTTGTGTCAGGACTGTGTGTGCTTGACCTGTAAGACTTGCTTATCCACAGAGACAGTGAGGCGTCCATCCAGGCACTGAGCACTGATAGCCTCCTGGCTGCCTTCGACCCCATCATCATCCTCATGAGAAAGCCATTGCCTGAGCCTCGTCTCCTCCTCCTTTGCTTCCATAGCCACCTGGACTGTGTGCACATGTTGAAAGGCGTTTCCTTATAGAAGACTAAATAACTGGATAATGTTTTTCCTGAAATTCCTGACACCATAATTAAAGGACTAGCTCAACGGAACAAGCTAACATGCAACACAACATAATGTGGCCATGCTAGTAGCCCATCACCATGTTATATAATATATGTGTTAGTATGTGTGTGTGTCAGTGTGTGTGTGTGTGTGTGTGTGTGTCAGTGTGTGTGTGTGCATGTGTGTGTCAGTGTGCAAGTGCATGTGTGTGTGTCAGTGTGTGTGTGTATGTGTGTGTGTGTAGGTGTGTGTGTGTGTCAGTGTGTGTGTGTGTGTGTGAGTCAGTGTGTGTGTGTGTGTGTGTCAGTGTGTGTGTATGTGTGTGTGTGTGTGTGTGTGTGTGTGTGTGAGTGTGTCAGTGTGTGTGTGTGTACCATCCTGTGTGGTGTGATATGTGTCAGTGTGTGTGTGTGTGTGAGTGTGTGTGTGTGTGGGTCTGTGTGTGTATGGAGTCAGTGTGTGTTGTGTTGTGTGATGGGGGGGGTGTTTTGTCTGTCAATGTGTGTGGTTGTTTACTATAACAGCGTGTCGTGCTTGTGTGATCGTGTGTATGTAGGTGTGTGTGTGTCAGTGTGTGTACTATACATCCTGTGTGTGTGTGTGTGTGTGTGTGTGTGTGTCAGTGTGTGTGTGTGTGTGTGTGTGTCAGTGTGTGTATTATACATCCTGTGTGTGTGTGTATATGTGTGTGAGTCAGTGTGTGTGTGTGTGTCAGTGTGTGTACTATACATCCTGTGTGTGTGTGTATGTATGTGTGTATGTGTGTGTCAGTGTGTGTGTATGTGTGTGTCAGTGTGTGTGTGTGTGTGTGTGTGTCAGTGTGTGTATTATACATCCTGTGTGTGTGTGTGTATGTGTGTGTGTACTACACATCCTGTGTATCTGTATCTAATGCTATGTTATACCTCCAACAACAAATCCATATTTACAGTGACTGTATAGGTGTCTTTACAGTTGACCGTATAGGTGTCTGCTTTAAACAAGTCATGGTCATGGAATTATCTAAACTGATAGAAAACCATCAAGCTTCCATCATTCGGTTTATGGCTAAGCATAAATAGCTGCAAGCCATCTACTGCAGCATCATGTTAGTCATTGCATCACAGACTTTCCATCAACTCTTATTCTTGGAATAAGTGCTATTTTAAAATCTTCTGACGTGCAAAACCAGACATGGCACGCGGGGTGCAGCTGTGCTGTGTTAATAGAATTTTGACTGGTCTTTTTTGTCCACTCAGGCTTCTCATTCAGAAACTTCAACCATTTCCAAATGTGTGGGGGAAGCATGGACCCTAGTGATACACTGTTTCTCCAGACCACGGAAATAAAACAGGAATTTAATTAGTACACATGACTTGTAGACACATACAGTGGTGATTTGATATATGTTTAAAAAAGATAATGTATTTTTAAATGAAGCATATGTGATTTGATTACTAGTATTGTGTATTAACCAAATAGATATTTGCATATTTAACACTAGCGCTATCAAGTCTTCTATGTGAAATAACAAACGAAGGTCTTCAGCACCCGTTTATCACCATGATATGAAGTGTGGAGTAAGAAGTACACTTCTTACATTGTTTTGGCGCACCCTGGAACCAGCCAAGGCCATTTAATCAGATCAGAGGACATGCCTATGTTTTCCCTTCACCAGAGTTCAGACTGTAACAGCAGTAACGCACACACGACCAGCCAAAGCTCTCACCTTACCTGTTCCACTTCCCCTTAGCCTGATCACAAAGCGATTGGCCAGGTTAGCTTCTGTGTATGATGTCACTAAGGGGTAGTCATTTTGTTTGGCCCAGGTCAGCAGGTCAGGGTTCATGAGGAGGTCAGGGACAATACTGGTGGTCATGGTGAGGTCAGGCTTAGGCGGATAGAGAGGGGTAACACTGTGTGAAGACTGTAAGAGAATAATAAATGATATTAGAAATATAAGCACAGCAAATCTGATCATCTTAGAGAAGTGTAGGCTTATACTTCAGGTTCTAATATTAATCTAATCTGATCTTAATTAGGTATTACATAATTATCTACATAATTATTACATAATCTTAATGACATTATACATAATCCAGAAACTACTATGAATTATTCACGACCTATTATAAATAATTCAGTAACTACGAGTTATTAATTATTATACATAATTCTGTAACTACTATGAATTATTCAGTACCTATTATACATAATTCAATAACTGCGTTATTAATGAACTATTATACATAATTCAGAAGCTACTATGAATTATTCAGAACCTATTATACCTAATTCTGTAACTATGAGTTATTAATGAACTATTATACATAATTCAGAAGGTACTATGAATTATTCAGTATCTATTATACCTAATTCTGTAACTATGAGTTACTAATGAACTATTATACATAATTCAGTAACTACTATGAATAATTCACTACCTATTATACATAATTCAGTAACTACAAGTTATTATTATACATAATTCTGTAACTACTATTAATTATTTAGTACCTATTATACATAATTCAGAAACTACTATGAATAATTCACTACCTATTATACATAATTCAGTAACTACAAGTTATTATTATACATAATTCTGTAACTACTATGAATTATGCAGTACCTATTATACATAATTCAGAAACTACTATGAATAATTCACTACCTATTATACATAATTCAGAAACTATGAGTTATTATTATACATAGTTCAGTAACTACTATGAATAATTCACTACCTATTATACATAATTCAGTAACTACAAGTTATTATTATACATAATTCTGTACTTACTATGAATAATTCACTACCTATTATACATAATTCAGAAACTACTATGAATAATTCACTACCTATTATACATAATTCAGAAACTACGAGTTATTATTATACATAATTCAGAAACTACTATGAATAATTCACTACCTATTATACATAATTCAGTAACTACAAGTTATTATTATACATAATTCAGAAACTACTATGAATAATTCACTACCTATTATACATAATTCAGAAACTACTATGAATAATTCACTACCTATTATACATAATTCAGAAACTACTATGAATAATTCACTACCTATTATACATAATTCAGAAACTACTATGAATAATTCACTACCTATTATACATAATTCAGCAACTATGAGTTATTAATGAACTATTATACATAATTCAGTAACTACTATGAATTATTCACTACCTATTATACATAATTCAGTAACTACAAGTTATACATACATTACCATAGAAAAACTACTATGAATAATTCACTACCTATTATACATAATTCAGTAACTACAAGTTATTATTATACATAATTCAGAAACTACTATGAATAATTCACTACCTATTATACATAATTCAGAAACTACTATGAATAATTCACTACCTATTATACATAATTCAGTAACTACAAGTTATTATTATACATAATTCTGTAACTACTATGAATAATTCACTACCTATTATACATAATTCAGAAACTATGAGTTGTTAATTAACTATTATATGCAATACACTAACTTCTATGAATTATTCACTATTATTTTTTTTTTTTTTTTGCTAGTTTGCATACTTAACCCATAAAGTAATATTATATTACATTAAGTGAGTTAAAATGCCCTCATCTAAACCCTCAGAAGATCAAATACTGAAACCTGGCAAGTTCCACATGGACAGTTTGTTGTTAACTCATCAACCTTCTAATGACAGCAGAACATAGAGAACATACCGGGTCTATAGAACACAGAGCACGGGCTTATGATCAGTAACCAGCAGTGCAGCACCGTCTCATTCTCCACCTGGTGGCACTTGGTAAGTATGTAGCCCTCTTCAAGTTGGCCTGGCTGACCTAGCTTGGTGAAGACACCCGAGGGCACTGCACACAGTTTGCACCTCACAGACACTGCTGGGGTGGCCTGTGGTTACGTGGGTCTGCTGAACTTGTCCATCGGCTCGCTGTTGCTATGGGAAGCGGTCCTGTCTCCACTGATCCAAAGCACACGTGGACCAGCCTTGACGGATTAGCCAACCTGCTCTCCTACATTGGTATTCAAGTACCTGGCCAGATTGCTTCTAGTTTGTAAAGCTGGAGCACTAAGCAGAAGCAGGAAGTGTCCAGGTTCAGTGGAAATGTAACGTATTGATCGGAAGGTGGTGACTCGGCTAGACTGATATTGGAACATTAGACTGGATTATTATAGGAATATTCAACAGAGCAGGCTCTTCCTGTTTTAATCTACTGTTGTGTACACAGTTGCTCGAAACAAAGGACCACTGTACACTTTGTTTGTACTGTCGAAGTACTGTTTGGCCCCTGTAACAGAAAAACGAATGCAGCAATGTATTCATTTGGGAGAAAACAAAGAGGAGCCTCACATAGACAGTGATGTGGCCACGGAGGCCGGTGGTCACCATGGCAAAGTTTACCGGAACCGCACTGCTTAACACTAGTACGAGGTTATACCACCCTGCGTCCGCTACAGTGGGCAGCAGAGTGATAGACACCTCCACCTGTATTGAGCTGAGAGAGACAGAGAGACGGAGAGAAAGACAGAAGATATAGATAGGCAGAGAGAGGGAGAAACAGGAAGGAGGAAGAGGGAAAGAGTTAGAAAGGGAGACAGAGAGAGACAAGATGAACAGAAAGATAGAGAAAGCAACAGACGAAAAGAGAGAGAGACAGAAGACTAGTAAACAGTGACCTTGGTATTTACGGAACCCTAGTCAGTCGGTTCTAAAACATTCTTTGGATGTTATTGATTTAAACGTGTGTTTAAATGGTGCTAGATATTTTCAAAATCGCAGATTGAAAAAAAAACCCTGTGACTTAAAGGCCTGTTGCTATGGAACGCCGTAATGAGGCGCTGGAGCTCATTTAAAGAACAGTTTTTATAAGTTTGTTTTTAAGTTTATTGTATTCATGCTTTTATATGCGGGTTTTAAGTTTTTATAATTGTGTGTGTTGTTTGTTCATTTCATGTGACGTTCATAGGGTCCCACTGTGAATTGGGACCCTGTGACCAATTCATGAAACTGATGAACAATAAAGTGTGGAATGTTGTTGTTGTTGTTTTGAGCTCATTGTTTAAACTACTATCACCACTGCTAAAAACCCAATCCTAAAAAAAAGTTTGGGACAGTGTACGACACGCCAGTAGCACACCAGAACTTCATCAGTAATAACCTCTGTTATATTGCGCATTATATTATAACGTATTATGTTTATGTTATATTATAGCTTATTGTAACAGTGTTTTTTGGAAATATATCGTCGCTGTCCAAATAAAAACTGGTATCTCCAAAATGGAAACCACATTTCATTTAAATGGAGGTCAATGGAACCAGACGTCTTTCCAAGCAGCTTTGGGGCATTTCTGTTGGTCCACTCTTCATGAAATTCATGCACAGTGTAAACAGCGGCTCGTGTGATCAAATAAGGCATAAAAGTAAAAATCAACAAAAATGGAGATACGTGTTTTTTATTGGACAGTGACCATATGCAAATTTGGTGCCTACAACATTTTCCAAAAAGGCTGGGCTAGGAGAACTGTGTTACATCAGCTTCCCCTTTGATCTAATCTAAGAACTGTCTGGGGACTAAAGACACGTCTTGTTTAAAAGGCAGAATGTTTGGTTTTTATTCTGTTCCCCAAGTTTTGCTGTGCGGTCGTACGGCACATCCTTCGTTATTGTTTTCACATTACCAAAACGCATTTCCAAGTTCCGGACTGGGACTCCAAAGTTTACAGCTGATGTTTGCACCAGTTCCTCCACTCATATGTTACCTCACCCCACACTCGCTGAGCAGCACACTCACTGTCCATTTTACTAGCTCTACTCACCACATCGGTGCCCTCTGTAGTTCTAGAAGTACAGAATGTAGTCCATCTGTTACTCTGCATGCCCTCACCTTGTTCTTTGATGATCAAACCCCCATAGGGCCACCACTGACCACTGATGAAGGACTAGAGAATGACCAACACTAACTAACATCTCTGACTGTACATCTACAAGGACCAGCATGATAGGAGTGTCTAATCTTTATGGAGTGGACAGTCTAACTAATAGAGTGGACAGTGAGTGGACACACTGTGTCTGATCCACATGTACCAGCACAACACTGGAGTCTATTTTAGCATTCGCTGGAGGGCAGGGAACACCCTGGGCAGGCCAGTAGTCCACAGCAGGGCAGACACACAGACATACGCAATTACACCTAAGGGGCCAATAGGCATACGCAAGTCACCTGATTGGATGTGCTTGGACTGTGGGAGGAAACCCACACTGAAATGGCAAGGACAGGCCCATCTTGCTGTGAGACGACTGCAGTACCCACTGCCCCCCCCCATTATTATTATTATTATTATTATTATTATTATTATTATTGTTATTATTATTATTAATCAATTAATTAATTAATTAATTTATTTATTTTTAATGTTGTTGTTGTTGTTGTTGTTGATATTATTCAATACCGAAACTGAAACTGCAGCTCACCCACACAGTCCAGAACCTGCTGACCACAGCTTGATGACATGCACTTCAGGGCCAGAAGCAGCTACTGATGGAGTGCAGCCGTTAGCTTCCTGCTGCTGCAGCTCAGATGCCATGTAGTTATGAGACAAGAAGAGAGACTGCAGGTGACACACACTCGGCATGCTGGGATCTGCAGTCCAGGAAAAAAGAAGACCAAGTAGAAAATATCAAAACTCCAATATTTGTGTTGAACAAGCAGAGTCCTTCGTTAACACTGTCTCCAGAACAGACCGCTGCAGGAGAACAACTCTCATGTCATGTGACCTAAATAACATGCTGGCAGTAAAAACCCACAGTGGAACATACTCAGCTTGCTGTGGTGCTTGTGTCGGGCTCTGTGTGTCTATGGGCATATGAGGGAAGGGAGGGAGGGACAGGCCAGGCGTGGCCAGACATGGAGCTGCACATGCAGCTGATATTCTGCTCTACTGGCTAAAGTTGAGCAAATCGCGCATGGATTTTTAGAGGTAGATAAAATTAGACCTCAAATGTGCCGAAAGAATTTTACCGACAGAATAACCAAGCTAAAGCAGAACCTGACGTACATACATTCGTATGGAAAAGTTTGCGACAGCACATCCACCGCATAGATCACACTTACATGGCAGTTTGCCGGTGGAGTTAGCAGGTGGCGCTGTGCATGTGATAAGCTTAGTAGATCAAAGATTGATGATCCACAGTCTTAGTATTCGCACTCTAAACGAATATAGTGGCTGCATAGAGGAAACGACTGAATTTGCAACTTGATGGCAGCAATGCATTTCCAAATAGTTAGGACAGGGCCTGGTCTACCATCGTGTAGCATCCCCTCCTCTTTTAACAACAGTCTATAAACGTCTGGGAAGTGAAGAGACCAGTTGCTGGAGTTTTGGGAGAGGAATGTTGTTTCTATTGGACTGCAGGCAGGCCAGTTTAGCAGCCGGGCTCTTCTTCTGGAAGCCATGTTGTTGTGATGGATGCAGAATGTGGTTTGGCACTGTCTTGCTGAAATATCCCAGGCTTTTCCTCAAAGAGCTGTCGTCTGGATGGGGGGAATATGTTGTCCCTTTATACTGTTCAGCATTGAAAGTGCCTTTACAGACGTGTAAGCTTCCCGCTAATGCAACCCCTTAGCATCAGAGAGGCAGGCTTTTGGGCTGTGCGCTGATAACAAGCTGGATGGTCCCTCTACTCTTAAGTCCACAGGATGGCGTCTGTGGTTTCCAAAACTAATTTCACAGCACAGTTTTCCGTTTTGCCACAGTTCATTTTAAACGAGTTTTGGCCCAGAGAAGACGGCGCCGGTTCTGGATCACGTTGACATATGGCTTTTTAGCATTATACAGCTTTAACTTGCACTTGTGGATTGCACAGCGGAACGTGTTCACCGTCAGTGATTTCTGAAAGTGTTCCTGAGCCCATGCAGTACGGAATATTTCCAGTACAGAATCCTGTATACAAGCAAGATTGACAATTTGCCTTGCCTAGGATTGCCACCTTTCAGAAATGAAAGGGAGGGGGTGGGCGTGGTCATGTGTGAGTGACATGTCTTCGAAATCGCGTTCAGTATTGGATCTGATTTGGGGGGGTGGTGCGGGGATTCATATGTGTGTGACAGACGTGTTTATCGGACATTTACGGAAATAAGGAACAAATTTACAGATTTTTACGGAAATACGGAACAAATTTACTGATTTTTATGGAAATACGGAACAAATTTACAGATTTTTACGGAAATACGGAAAAAATTTACTGATTTTTACGGAAATACGGAACAAATTTACTGATTTTTAATGGAAATACGGAACAAATTTACTGATTTTTACGGAAATACGCAACAAATTTACAGATTTTTACGAAAATACGGAACAAATTTACTGATTTTTACGGAAATACGGAACAAATTTACTGATTTTTACAGAAATACGGAACAAATTTACTGATTTTTATGGAAATACGGAACAAATTTGCCACCTTTCAGAAACGAAAGGGAGGGGGTGGGCGTGGTCATGTGTGAGTGACATGTCTTCGAAATCGCGTTCAGTATTGGATCTGATTTGGGGGGGTGGTGCGGGGATTCATATGTGTGTGACAGACGTGTTTATCGGACATTTACGGAAATACGGAACAAATTTACAGATTTTTACAGAAATACGGAACAAATTTACAGATTTTTACGGAAATACGGAACAAATTTACAGATTTTTACGGAAATACGGAACAAATTTACAGATTTTTACAGAAATACGGAACAAATTTACTGATTTTTACGGAAATATGGAACAAATTTACAGATTTTTACGGAAATACGGAACAAATTTACTGATTTTTACGGAAATACGCAACAAATTTACAGATTTTTACGAAAATACGGAACAAATTTACTGATTTTTACGGAAATACGGAACAAATTTACTGATTTTTACAGAAATACGGAACAAATTTACTGATTTTTATGGAAATACGGAACAAATTTACAGATTTTTACGGAAATACGGAACAAATTTACAGATTTTTACGGAAATACGTAACAAATTTACAGATTTTTACGGAAATATGGAACAAATTTACTGATTTTTGCGGAAATACGGAACAAATTTACTGATTTTTACGGAAATACGGAACAAATTTACTGATTTTTACGGAAATATGGAACAAATTAACTTATTTTTACGGAAATACGGAACAAATCGCGTCTCATATTGGTTTCATACGGGACGCAACATGTACTTGCCAAATAAAGTATGATTCAGTATTTTACGGGACGGGTGGCAACCCTAGCCTTGCCCATTGTGCACAGTGCTCTCTTTTGATGATGTACTGTAGCTGATGGAATATCCCAAGTCTTTTATGTTGAGGAACATTTTTGTGAAAGCTTTTCAGATTGGTGAACCTCTGCCCATCTTTGCTCCAGAGAGAATCTGCTTCTCTAAATGCTCTGTTAAAACCTAGTCATGTAACGAAGTTGCAAATTGCTCCTTCAGCTGTTTTTCATTAGCACCACTTACTTTTCCAGCCTTTCGTCTCCCCTGTCCTAAATTTTCAGAGATGTCTTGCTGCTATTAAGTTCTGAATGAAAGAATCATTTTCATGAAATGGTAAAGTGTCTCACTTCAGCATCTGTTCATATCTGATATGGATGGGATTTGCAAACCAATGCATTCTGTCTTTATTGACATTTACATTTTACACAGACTCCCCACCTTTTTTGCAATTGGGGTTGTAGTTCATATTAAACTCAACATAAAAACTAGCATGTGTGGTGCAGAGAGTTTTGACCTAGCAATGCATAAACCTGAACTCGGTAATCACATACATTAGAACTAGCCTAGGTTGGACTTTGCTGGTGCAACTGGTCCACGTTTAACATTCTAAAACATTGACATTTAAAAAAATCTGCACAGCTTCCTCCTTGTGCGCTGAAACATGTGAGGTTGGCTAGGGTTAGCATGTTAGCATGTTTTCATTGTAGTTGGTTTCACTTATGGGTGTAGGTGTATGTGTTTGCATGGCCCCACCTTCTCCAAGATGGAGATATACACGATTTGCACGTGCAGAGTGTGTGAGCGAGGTGATGGCGGAGTGGCGTGTTAGAGTCCACTGTAGCAGAGCTCGAGCACGCCAGGGCAGTGTGGGGATAGAGTGGACACGTGCGGGCACACTGCTCAACTCCACCGTGGAATTCGCAGACACCTACATAACAAACAACACACGGATACACATGATTTGTATTAATGTCTCAATTCAATACATTTTTATGGTATATATTCCATGAGGTTTTTGTGACTCACTCATTCACTCACATCCTCACATTTAGCAAGCTAAAATATCCCCACAAGGGGGCGCTGTCAAATACACCCATAAATTGTGTGAACTGATAAGTGAAAATAAATTACACTGTCATCTCCATATTTTTGATGCACAGTTATTCTTCATGCACGTCACAAAATTTGTAAACGTGTTACCTTCTTCTCATTCTGAAAACCAACAAAACATGTCACTTGACTGGCGGGTGTTCAAACTATCACATACCACTGTAGATGGTGCTGCTTCGTAAGAGCAGTGGTTCAGATTAGTGACACTTTGAACAGTAGCTACTTTCCAGAACTCAGTCATGACCAAATGGGACAGGTCAGGGTGCACAGAATTTTGGGGATTCCTAATTGGCTGGCTGGATGGGTGAATGAGTGAATAGAATCTGCTCGGTTCAGAGCCATCTCGCTGATTTCTGTAGTTATCCCTAGAGGATTAGTGAGCATTCATATGAATGGGACCATTAGCAGAACAGATTTATCCATTAACGGCACAACACTACATTACACACACACATAAACCCCCTGCCCTGACACACTCATTAACGGCACAGACCAACCTGCACTAGCACGTGGAGCCTCTCCGGCAGTCCCTCGCTCTCCAGAACCCAGCGCACTGCATGCTGGGAACTCAGCACCAGGATGACTGGACGACTGACTGGACGGGAATAAGACAACGGCCTCAACACTACTGTTACCTACGCAGAGGGAGAGGGACAGAATACGAATGAGGTACAGTTTAAGTACTTTGTGCTCTCCAACCAGTATTGTATTAATACACATAAACCCAAATTTCATATATCATAACGTTAATGGAAACTGGGAGATAGTTAAGTACACAAGCAGAGACACCACAGGCAAATGGATAGATGAACTGACAGATCGAAATACAAATCAGCATCAGTGTCTTATTGAGACACAACTATACTTTGTTTAGAGTTCAGTCACAGTCATCAGATTCAAAGGGAAAGGGATCCAGAGCACTACACGTGTCCACCCGCATAGTGCCCAAATCCCCAAATCTCCTGAACAGCTCTGTAGCTCTGTTCCAATAGTGACAATATAAGCATACCTGTTTTTCAGGTCTCTGATTGGTGCTCCCCACAGCTATCACGTGAGTTTCTTTAGCCCCGCCCTCTCGGGCAGCACACCCTGGCCCTGCATCAAACCGCTCCAGCTGAGCCTGGACAGGGTGTAGCGTCCCCACAGGCGACACAGTGCACTGCAGCTTCAGACCTTCTGCTCACACACAGACACACACACACACACCCACACAGATACACACATCATCTTGACCCAAGCACTGAGAACTCCAAACCACATCAGCTCACACCCTCAGCCCAATTCTCAGGGCTAAACCAGGAGAACCCAAAAGGGTACACTTGTGCAGATGCAAAATAAATAAATAAATAAATAAATAAATAAATAACAAATAATTAAATAAATAACAAATAAATAAATAACAAATAATTAAATAAATAACAAATATCAAACAAACAAATAAATAAATAAATAAATAAATAAATAAATAAATAGTTTATTTCTAGCCTTAATCTAACAAGGTTGGCTCTAATGCTCTGAGTAATATTAGTTAGGTCAGCCAGAGACAGAGTCAACTCTGCAGGGTCAAACGGTTTCCAAAACTGTGACTCCAGATGGTTTACCTCGCTGGGCATTAGAATGTTCTGTCCTAATGGACAGTGAGAGTGTATACAGAAGGAAACCAACAGGACTCTAAAGCCCAGACAGACGCATGACATTTGCTCAAACGGAGCACGAATACACACATAGGTGTCTGTGAAACTGCGCAGTGAAATGCTAATCCATTCTCACACACACACACGCACTCTGTCACTGACTCACACACTTTACCAGACACTCTCGAGGTGTGTCTGGCAGCAGGGTCTCCCAGTCGTTCGTCTTTTACAACACGTTCTCCTGTTTCAGCCTGACCTCTCGGATATCTGGCTGAAACCTCAGAACGCCGCGTGTTTAGCTAAGCCCTGGTCCGGTCCGTCAGGTGGGTAGAACAGTTATTTAAATAATTCAAATAAATGATCTGAAGTAATCTATTTAAAGCTGTCTAAAGGGGTAACCTCAAGCTGTTTTGTTACATAATCAGTCAGTGAAATTACATGAACTACATTTCATTGAATTCACTAATTAAGCTATTAGGGACTCATTAATCAACATAAACCATAACTGTAAATGAGCCAATGGGTGATCCCTATAGGCAGAATGTCTTCTGTTGTCCCCGGTCTGATCCAAAAATGGTATAATTAAAATTAACATGATTTATATATATATATATATATATATATATATATATATATACATATATATATAATATATGTATATATACACAAACATATGTATATATATATACAGGGGTTGGACAATGAAACTGAAACACCTGTCATTGTGGTGTGGGAGGTCTCATGGCTAAATTGGACCAGCCTGGTGGCCAATCTTCATTAACTGCACATTGCACCAGTAAGAGCAGAGTGTGAAGGTTCAGTTAGCAGGTAAGAGCACAGTTCTGCTCAAAATACTGCAATGCACACAGCATTATGGGTGACATACCAGAGTTCAAAAAAGGACAAACTGTTGGTGCACGTCTTGCTGGCGCATCTGTGACCAA
>JAMWET010006874.1:0-20000 GCA_024036415.1 Prochilodus magdalenae | reverse complement strand
CTGGCTCTGGCAACTGTCCATTTCTATGTGCCCAAAACCTGGAGAGACTGTATTTATCTATCTCTATCTCATTTGAAATTTGCCAATTGTAGATGCAAGCATCTCAAATTCATGAAACGAGTCAACCAAAATGAAGGCACAAGCTTAAATGTCTGTCAGTGGTTGGTGTAGCTCCGCACATAACACCACTACCCACCATGGAGCCACCACCACGTGTAGGAGACTGGGGTTAGAATCCCAGTCTGGGTGACAATGCTGTGCTACACCAACAAGAGTCCTTGGGCAAGACTCCTAACACTACATTGGCCTACTGTAATATGATTAACCTTGTAAGTCGCTCTGGATAAGAGCTAAATGTCAGGCTGGGGAAAATTAGAGGACTTTAGGTGAACTGTTTCTTTTCAAAATTTTAACAACGGAGTAAAGGTATTACTGCACCTTGAGCATATCCAGCAGAATGACTTAAACCAAAACATTTAACCAAAGATTGTTAGGTCTAGAAGAGCCCGAAGGTTCCATACAACACGAATAGAATCGTGAATCTGGGGCTTTTACTTCATTTACTAATAAATGAAATGCTAATGCTCCAAAAAGAGGAAGAGAAAAAAAAAAGAGAGCAAGACCACAGCAAATCACTGAGCGGAAACAACAGAACTGAATACGTATGAATTGTGGGTTAAATATGTAGAACTACAATAAGGCTGAAGGGACAAAACAGATTGACTTAAATATAAAAGGTGTAATTATAGGAGTTATGACTGGAGAGCACATATTGGCATTAAACAGGCATAACCCGTTCGATGTAAACAAAGTTATTCAGAGTGGTTTGATGTGAAAAGCTGCATTATAGAGAAACTCACTGACTTGGATTTCCTCTCCGTGGTGGTGAATGGAACCGGGGGTCACAGTGTCTACAACACAAACATGGTCATTTTCTTTAATATCCAAATTCACGAGTGAACACACTGTGCTTTTCTGAGTTTGTATATTTAATGTTGATAACAATAGAAAAGTCTGAATGAACAAGTTCACCTTGGGTACTATTCTGATGTGCAATGCATTGCATGTACCATTTCACCAAGAAAGGAATTGAGAAATATCTGCTTTATCCTGAAATCTTATTCCCAAACTATTTTAAAAGCAGCTTCCTAGACACAAATTCCTAACTATTTGATGTAATAACTTTTATGGAGGCCTTTAATAAAAGTTAAAATAGATGTAAGAGCTAGAAAACATGAATATGTACCATACAAGGCACCAGCAGGTTGCAAACGTTACGGACCATCTACTGCAGAAACTCTGTACTAAGATTGGAAGGGCAGTAATTATGGCTGTCCTTAAAACTGAAAGACTTGCCCCACCTCAATAGTGGTTGATTTAGTATAGTGGGGCCGACTAGGGTTCGATTCCCTAGCCGCGTAGGCACACTGCACTATACTCATAAGTCCTTCAGCAGGACAGTCCGTCCTCACACCTCACTGGCCTAGCTCTGTAGAATAATAATAAATTATAATTTGCTCTGGATAAGTGCTCAAAAGTGCTGCATCTTGGCTGTAAAAGCCAAACTCTATAATTAACTGCTTGTTCATTAAGATAAAAAATTTAGACTGTGAAATTCAGTTCTGGAAATAACCCACGTTGTTCTTGACCTTTACTTTAATTTGTTATATTTCAGTGGTCAGAGGGGCAGAACTTATTACACAGAATCACAAATACATCACTTGAACATAGCTGCTGTTTACACTGTGTGAAATTCATGATGAATGGACCAAATGTAAATTAAATAAATAAGAGACCACTCCAGTTTCTTCAGGTATGAGGTGGTCACTTAAATGTTCCCCACAATAGGGAAAATATTATATGTATATATATATAAATATAACTAAATATATAGAACTTTTATGTTATATTTTTTATTATATATATTTTTCAAATTATAACATTTTCCAACTACTTTCAGTTTCTCAGTTTGGGCCAGCTCTTGGACTGCCCTTTTTGAAAAATGAGCCCAAAAAAGAGAAGAGGAGACCCACACAAACAGAACACGCTCCAGTGCCTACTCTTGAAAGACGCTGGCTGAGTTTCTGGCAGTGATGGACAAAGTACACAAACCATGTATTCATGTTAAAGATACCCAGGCTAAAATCCTCCTCCAGTATCAGTAGAAGTTCCTCCTTTTAGTCCTCCACTGGAGTAACAGTACTAAAGTAAGTACCTTCAGATGTACTTAAGTATTGAGAAGTAAACAGTAAACTAAAGGTAATTTATCCTTCAAATGTAGCTGAAAAGTATGGAAAGTAACAGTAACTAGAAAGTATGTCACACTTCAGAGTGCTCCTTACTTAGGGAGAAGTACCCAGTAAACTAAAGTATGTACTTACCATTTCAATGTAACTTAAGTATGAGAGGTAACCAGTGTACGAAGTATGTGCCTTCAGATGTACTTAAGTATGGAGGAGTAACAGTACTAAAGTAAAAGTGTGCTTTCAGATGTACTAGAAGGTATGGCAGCGTTAAACAGTACTAAGTATGTAACCCTTCAGATGTATTACTTAAGTATGGAGAAATAAACAGTACTAAAGTAATGTAACCAAGCTGGGGTCAAGATGTACTTGAAGTATGGAGAGTAACAGTACTAGAAGTATTTCTCCCTCCGGGCATTGAGCTTAAGTCTGGCGAGTACCATAGGGTCAGATAAGTATTCACCTTCCAAGATGAAGCTTAAGTATGGAGAGTAACAGTAGCTAAAAGTATTTATGTACCTGTCAGATGTAGCTTAAGTATCGGAAGTAGTAACAGTACTTAAAGTATGTACTTAGATTGTACGTAAGTATGGAAAAGTCAAGCAGTATCTAAAAGTATGTACCTTTAGGACTGTACTGAAGTATTTGGAGGAGTACAGTACTAAAGTATGTACCCTTACAGATGTACTTAAGTCCGGAGAGTAAACAGTAAGTAAAGTTATTTACCATTCAGCATGTACTTAAGTTCGGAGAGTGTAACAGTAGCTAAAGTGATTTTAACCTTCAGATGGTACTTTGAGTATGGAAGAGGACAGTGTACTAAAGTATTTACCTTCAGATGTACTTAAGTATGGAGAGTAACAGTACTAAAGTATGTACCTTCAGATGTACTTAAGCATGAAGAGTAACAGTACTAAAGTATGTCCCTTCAGATGTACTTAAATATGGAGAGTAACAGTGAGCCCAAAAAAGAAAAGAGGAGACCCACACAAACAGAACACGCTTCAGTGCCTACTCTTGAAAGACGCTGGCTGAGTTTCTGGCAGTGATGGACAAAGTAACCACAACCACGTGTAGTATTCGGGATAGTTAAGATATACCCAGGCTAAAATCCTACTCCAGTATCAGTAAGCAAGTTCCTCCTTTTAGTCCCTCCATGGAGTAACAGTAGCTAAAGTAGTACCGTTCAGATGATACTTAAGTATTTAGAAGTAACGGTACTACATGAATGTATAATAATAAAAAAAGGTAAGAGTCCCCAAATATACCCCCCCCTTCAGATGTACTTAAGTAAAATGTGCCTTCAGATGTAGCTGAAGTATGGTACCAGTACTAAAAGTATGTACCTTCAGATGTACTTAAGAGGATAGTAACCAGTAGCTAAAGTATGTACCTTCAGATGTACTTAAGGTATGGAGAGTAACAGTAAGCTAAAGTATGTACCTCAGATTGTGTCTGAAGTATGGAGAGTAACAGTACTAACAGTCTGTAACAATTCAGAAGGTTAACTTAAGTATGGAGCGTACCAGTACTAAAGTATGTTACCTTCAGATGTATTCTTAAGTATGGAGAGTAACAGTAAATAAAGTATGTACCTTCCAGATGTACTGAAGTATGGGATGAGTAACAGGAGGCAATGTTTTATTACGACTCTAAATGTCCTATTATTATTTCCTGGAACAGTGAATCTTGTCATCAGCTCAGTGTAGGTGAAGAGACTCTAGTGTCTCTCAGTCCACCAGTCTTTAATAGAAGCTCATTCATTAATCTGACACTGACGTCTATTCACATCATCATCAGCACAGAACCCTGAAGGAGAACAGATTCTATTAGCTAGAACCAAGTAAAGTTTCAGTTTAAGATTTATTTATAACTTAGTTCCAAGTTAAAGTTGAATAAGAACGAGATTTAAACAGGGTCACTAACAAGTTTCTCCTTTACTGTACTGGATCTGTAGGTCTCTGTTCATAAACCTAAACCAGCTGAAACTCATTCTTTATAAAATGACACAGTGTTTGTATAGACGCAGAAACAGATGCTCAGCAGTCACGAGTGCGTGTGTGCATGTCTCTATATTGTGGTCTATGTGCCCACAAAGTCAGGAACTATACGTTAGAACTATATAGATCTACATACTTTAGTACTGTTAATCTCCATACTTAAGTCTTAATCTGGTCACCTGCCCCATCCTGCTCTACCTGCTTTCCTCCAGCTGTTCTTGGATGTAGTCTAGGCCTGAAACGGACATTTCCATGGATGCTAAGAATCCAGGAATAAGCTTGTATCGTTTGGACATGTATTTCTGCAGACATACACTGAAATGAACTAAAATTATGCCTAATGAAATTACAGTAACTAATTACATTTACTAAGCTACAGTCCACTTTCTGGACCTCTGGATGGTGATACCTCAGGATGGGGACTGCTTTTCCATCTACCCGAGTCTTTATTGCTGTTCAACAAAGTGAACACCTTTACCAACCTGTTCTGGGTCAGCAGCTTATTCCTCATGAATGGTCCACGCCTGATGTAGAAAACTGGGTGATGGAGAAGTAGCAGGGAACGTCAAATGAAGAAACATGGAGAACACAAAGAGAGATCCGGTTAAAACACAAACAGCCTTCCACACACAACCCCATTCATAATGACCTATTAGTGCAACTATCACAACAGGCTGTCATAATAACAGTAAGAGCAGCCATACGGCGCTACAGGACATTTAACGGGTATTAATCAAAACATGGTATTCCTCATAACATGGTATTCCTAAAAAACATGGTATTCCTCATAACATGGTATCCCTCATTACATGGTATTCCTAAAAAACATGGTATTCCTCATAACATGGTATTCCTCATTACATGGTATTCCTAAAAACATGGTATTCCTCATAACATTGTATTCCTCATAACATGGTATTCCTAAAAACATGGTATTCCTCATAACATGGTATTCCTAAGAAACATGGTATTCCTCATAACATGGTATTCCTCATTACATGGTATTCCTCATTACATGGTATTCCTCATTACATGGTATTCCTAAAAAACATGGTATTCCTAAAAACATGGTATTCCTAAAAACATGGTATTCCTAAAAAACATGGTATTCCTAAAAAACATGGTATTTCTCATAACATGGTATTCCTCATTACATGGTATTGCTAAAAAACATGGTATTCCTAAAAAACATGGTATTCCTCATAACATGGTATTCCTAAAAAACATGGTATTCCTCATAACATGGTATTCCTCATTACATGGTATTCCTAAAAACATGGTATTCCTCATAACATGGTATTCCTCATAACATGGTATTCCTAAAAACATGGTATTCCTCATAACATGGTAATCCTAAAAAACATGGTATTCCTCATAACATGGTATTCCTAAAAAACATGGTATTCCTCATTACACTGTATTCCTCATAACATGGTATTCCTAAAAAACATGGTATTCCTCATAACATGGTATTCCTAAAAAACATGGTATTCCTCATAACATGGTATTCCTAAAAAACATGGTATTCCTCATAACATGGTATTCCTAAAAAACATGGTATTCCTCATAACATGGTATTCCTCATAACATGGTATTCCTAAAAAACATGGTATTCCTCATAACATGGTATTCCTAAAAAACATGGTATTCCTCATAACATGGTATTCCTAAAAAACATGGTATTCCTAAAAAACATGGTATTTCTCATAACATGGTATTCCTAAAAAACATGGTATTCCTAAAAAACATGGGTATTCCTCATAACATGGTATTCCTAAAAAACATGGTATTCCTCATAACATGGTATTCCTCATAACATGGTATTCCTAAAAAACATGGTATTCCTCATAACATGGTATTCCTAAAATAACATGGGAATACCATGGAGCAAAATTCACATACAGCCAATCTAAATATGGCTGATTATAAAAGCTGATTATAATTAAACAATAGAAACAACCCAAATCACAAAACTGAACTATAATAAGCCTAAGCTAGGTATTTAAAAGCCTGGTATGTTTGGAGCTGCTACTGTAACACGCTTTAAAAGGCAGCACAGAACTTTATACACAACTGTAACCGGCCTTATTTGCCTCTGAGCAGCACTACAGTGACTTATACAACAGAAGCAGTCAGAAACATAAACCACAGCTCGGGGCTGAGCAGCTGTTCAGTGTGTAGATTTAACACTAGGACTCAGCACGTGAACATCAAACAGACTCAGATATGACTAGCTCATACCCAGTCATTAACTATGCATCAGCAGTGTTGAGTATAAAGCTGCTATAGGCTGCTGTTTGTACGCACCTGTGCCAAGACGTGGTCCCAAATTACATCACTGATGCGCAAGGAATCAGCAGTGATGGCTCCACGTTGTATTCACATATTTAAGTATGAGGACACACACGCCCCTTTTACATTCTCTCACACACACATACAGACACACAACCAGCCGTCTGAGACCTACAGCGCACAGCTGCCCACCCTCTCGGGATAACTCGCCCAGGCTCTCATGGTGAAGAGGCACAACTCGGCGGCAGCGCTACAGAGATCTCTGCTAGAGGAGAGGGATACGAGTCCGCAACGTTTATGAGTGAAAAGGAAGAGAAAAGTTTGGGACTCGGGGGAGGACGTGGGGGAGGAGGCACGAGGGGCTGTATTAGCCGTGAAATCACTGTGCGAGGCCCCGCCCCTCGAAGGGGTGGGCGAGGAGGGGCGGGGCCAGGAGGTGGAGAGAGAGAAGAGGGAGTTTGGGAGAGAGGGGAATATAAACAGAGAGTACAGGAAGAAAGAGAGAGTGTCAAAAAGAAAGAGAGAATAGGATAGAGGGGGAATAGGAGAGAGAGAAAAGGAGAGAGGGGGAATCGGAGAGAGAATATGAGAGAGGGGGAATAGAAGAGAGAAAAGGACACAGGGAGAATAGGAGAGAGGGAAAAGGAGAGAGGGGGAATAGAAGAGAGAAAAGGAGAGAGGGGGAATAGGGGAGAGAAAAGGAGAGAGGGGGAATAGGAGAGAGAGAAAAAGAGAGCGGGGGAATAGGAGAGAGAGAAAAGGAGAGAGGGGGAATAGGAGAGAGGGGGAATAGGAGGGAGAATAGGAGAGAGGGGGAATAGGAGAGAGAAAAAAGGAGAAAGGGGGAATAGGAGGGAGAATAGGAGAGAGGGGGAATAGGAGAGAGAGAAAAGGAGAGAGGGGGAATAGGAGAGAGAAAAGGAAAGTGGGGGAATAGAAGAGAGAAAAGGAAAGAGGGGGAATAGAAGAGAGAAAAGGAGAAAGGGGGAATAGAAGAGAGAAAAAGAAGAAAGGGGGAATAGAAGAGAGAAAAGGAGAAAGGGGGAATAGAAGAGAGAAAAAGAAGAAAGGGGGAATAGAAGAGAGAAAAGGAGAAAGGGGGAATAGAAGAGAGAAAAAGAAGAAAGGGGGAGATCTATCTATCTATCTATCTATCTATCTATCTATCTGGAGGTACATTGGCTCATTGTTGATGCAGGCAAGCATTTACACCTTAAAGGGATTGAAACGAAAAGGTAAATGGAATTTTATCTGGTTCAGTTACAACTCAAATTCCAAAAACGTTGTGAGTCTGCGTAAAATGTAAATAAGTAGGAATGAAAACAGAAGGCAACGATTTCCAAATCTCATAGACTCTTATTTACAATAGAACATGGAACACATATCAGAGGTTGAGAGGCGAGACATTTGACCTGTTCATGACCTTTATTAACTTGTATATCGTCGCTGTCCAATGAAAAACATGTATCTTCGTTTTTTGTCCATTTTAACTTTTATGCATCGTTTGAAAACAGCAGCTCATGTTTTACACTTTGTAAGATTTGCATAATAAACGGACCAACTGAAATGGCCCAGAAGTGCTCAGACGGAGGTCTGGTTCCATTGACTTACATTAAAATTGAATGAGGTTTTTGGCATCTCCTGTAAAGTTGCCATTTTGCAGATACTCAAGATACTCATCTCAAAAAAGTTGAAAGAGGGGAACAAAGGCTGGAAAAGCATAGGGGAACTAATAAACATAACAGCCGGAGGAGCCGTTTGCTAAGTCACATGACTAGGTATATTTTAGAGAGGCTCTCAGAAGTAAAGGTGGGCAGAGCGTTTGAGAAAAACAGAAAGGTCCCTCAACATAAAATGAATGCATGGGCTCAGGAACTTTCCAGACATTATCGTCTGTGAACACAGGTCGCCATGCAATCCACAAATACAAGCTGAAGCTGCATCATGCAAAGAAAAAGCCTTATGTCAACTCGATCCAGAATCGCCGCCATCTTCTCTGGGCCAAAGCTTATTTAAAATGGATTGAGTAGCCAGCTGACTACCTGGAAGTATATATATATTAAAAAAGTATATATATATAAAAAAAAGGGTCAATTAAAAAACAAAAAATAAATAAATATATATATATATATATATATATATATATATATATATATATATATATATATATATATATATAATTGACCCTTTTTTTATCTTTTATTTTTTATTTATTTATTTTTTTTATCTTTTTGAATATTTTTGTAACAATTGTATTAATATATTTAATAAATTTTTAAAATACTTAATACAAATATTTATTTTATTTAAAAAATTTAAAGAAAATATGGTAAAAAAAAAAAAAAAATTATATATATATATATATATATATATATATAGCAGAAAAGCTAGAAACCGCTCTGGGCTGCAAACGGACGTTTAGCAAAGCTCCGCACATGCGGAAGTGACCAGGAGCGGTATAAACAGGCGAGCTAAATGAAGTTCAGCTGGGACTACAATTCTGGCGACGAAGAGCAGAGCGGATTGGGCGGCTGAGGCCACGTGTGTGACGTCATCGAGCGGTGCCCTCTGGGAAGTTGAGTCGGGAGCGCCACCGAATGTTTTACAAAGTCCAAAAAGACATACCTTTTTGGTCAGAAGTGTTTAAGTGGCAGCAGTGCACACTCCAGATCAGATATTGTATTAGATCTGTTTATTTAGAAAATCACTAATGACCTCCAGAAGCCTGTTTTTAGAACCATGCTCGCTGTGCGTCTCACCCCAGCCACCGCTCGCCAGTCTCTCTGTAGGTCACTCGAGGTCATCTTACGGTGGGTAAGGGACATTGGAATGAGGTGGCGCTCATCACGGTCAGTAGAGAGTGGGTTTGGCCCTCTGCCAGTCTGTAGCTGTGTTGTCCTGTGTGTTTGCTGCTGGACCTTGTTCTTATGAACCGGATGCTCACTGTATCTGCCAGTAAAGCTAGAACCCAACCTTCTGTTCCTCACTGAGAACCTGCTGTACATGTGGAGATGCTGATTTAAGAAAGCTCTGGATTTAAGCTCTGGTTTATTTCCAGAGCTGTGGAACTTCTAGACGTGCTCCAGGTAAGGGCTGTACTTTTCTATATTGACTGCTAGTTAATAATTTCTCCTTTGTGTAAGAGGCTAAATGCCATGTTGTATGTCAAATCTCATTAACTTGTGTATCATCTACAATCCCAAGTTTACTACCTGTCAGACAATCAAGGGAAATGTACAGGTGGGAATATAGGTGTTTCCGACACCATTCAGGTGCATATGTAGCTGTGATGATATCAGCAAACCAGTAACCTAAATGTAGAGTGGGTGGTTCGTTTTAGAAACGTTTTCATTTCTGTATTTTGTTATATTTTAAAGCATGTGAAACAACGATGAACAGCAGTGTGGCTGAGGGGGGCTGGCAGTATTACACTACACTACGTTATATACTAGTTCAGTGTTAGCTGAGCTGTAGCTGTACGTTAGCTAGCCGTGTATGTAATCTGTGCGTGTGTGTGTTTAACCATGTCTGCTCTGTAGCGGTGCAGTGGCATCAGGTTAACTTGGCTGCTCACACTGTCAACAGTAATTGTGAACCTCTTCATTCAGTCTCTCTATTTCTCTCTCTCTCTCTCTCTCTCTCTCTGTGTGTGCCTTTCTCCCTCTCTCTCTCTCTGTGCCTTTCTCCCTCTCTCTCTCTCTCTCTCTCCTTCTCTCTCTCTCTCTCTCTCTGTGCCTTTCTCTTTCTCTCTCTCTCTCTGCCTCTCTCTCTCTCCTTCTCTCTTTCTCCTTCTCTCTCCCTTTGTCTTTCTCCTTCTCTCTCCCTCTCTCTCCCCTCTCTTTCTCAGTCTCTCTATTTCTCTCTCTGCCTCTCTCTCTCCCCCTCTCTATTTCTCTCCCTCTCTCTCTCTCTCTCTCTCTCTCTCTCTCTCTCTCTCTCTCTCTCTCTCTCTCTCCTTGCAAATGATCTACAAACCCAGTTCCAAAAAAGTTGGGACTGTGTAATGTATAAAGAGAGTAAATTAAAACAGACTTCGGTGATGGGACTGAAGGTCATGAGCATCCAGTATTGACCTTTGGCCTCTATCCTAGCACACAAGACCTGGAAATAGTTCACGACTGCTGACCGTCTGCCCGTCTGTGCGTTTGAGAAACTCTCCAAAGCACTGTTTTATGCCCGGTCATATGACTTGCATATTGCTCCTCGGGGGTTGTTGATTGGTACTCTGTCCAATTATTTTGAGATGTCCTTCTGCCTTCAAGTGCTAAACGTGTTATTAATTTTCATGAAATGGTAAAATGTCTCGCTCTCACTCTGATATATGTTCTATACAATAGGAGTCTATGAAAGTGAAATGCTGCAGCACCTGAAACCGTTGTCTTGTTGAGCCAGTTATCTACACAGGGAGCTAGATTTTTTTTGGACAAGGGTTTATAAAAGCAGGTAAAGTGTATTGAACACAAACTGACAGAAAGAGGGAGAAGTGAAAGGGCAGGAGAGCGATAGAGAGAGAAAAAGAGAAGTGTGGGGGGGAGCACTCATTCAAATGAGATAGCTGAAGATTTATGGAGGAAAAAAAGAAAGGAAAGTGGCACATTTTTAAGTTCCTCAATGGGTGTTTATAGTGCTTTTAGACCGTAGCGAATGGCGGTATGTGGGTTTTTATCCAGGCTGTAGATAGAAATACCGAGCTCTAGTAAAGTAGTAGGTGTTCCAGCACAAATTAAAATATTTTAGCATCTACATTAAAAACTATTCCAGTGCTAATGTATTGTTATGTCGTGGCAAAGATGGAGATGTGGGCAACATGGCGGTCTAAATGAACACTTTTCATTGAACACAGCAGCAAAACCTGAGATGGCCGGAAAGCAGGCAAGTCACTTCCAACCATATAACTCTCCCTGACAGTGGGTAGAGAACACACTCCATCTACCCCCATAAGCCAGTACTATCTAGCATATACGACACATGTACACATGCCTGAGCTAAGAGCAGTTTAATTACAGTTTAAAGTCCTACTGGCCCTCCCCTGGTGCCATGGGGAAGGACCCGGTACTAGGACGCTGTAGTTTTCTCTTTCTGTACTAAAAGCCTTGTGAAACGCCTTAATCCCAACTAGTGGAACGGATTCTCAAGTTAGAGGCCTCATAATAAAGTTCATTTCATGAGAATGTATTTTCTCCGCAATAATTCTAATTCCCCACAAGGGGGCGCTATCTGCATGCAGGAAGTGTTTTAAAACACGGTAACTGCTGCTGTGGGACATTGTGTGCATTTCATTTATTTCTGGTTATGGTGTGTGTGTGTGTGTGTGTTGTGCCCACAGATTTCAAACCAGGAGGCAAAATAATTTACCCCAGGGTAGGAGTGCTATGGAACATGTGAGTTAGTCAGATCATTTGGAAAAGGGATCCAAAGCTTTAAGCCCAACAGGCCTGTGTCTCTGAATGTACAGAACGGATTTGGGCTGAGTAAAACTGTTCCAGCAAGCAAGCTGTGAAATTCCCAGTTGTTGCTGGCATTCCCTATAAAATTCGAGCCTCAAACTGAACAATTGGTGCACATTTTGTACTTCCGGAGTCCCTCTGTTCACACATATACTCAGATTCTGTGTTGTGGTGGTCTACAAGATTCTGTGCTGGTCTACAAGCACTATAGATATTTGAACAGACTGCGGCGCATGACTACATTTACATTTACGGCATCTAGCTGACGCTCTTGTCCAGAGCGACTTACAAGGTTACCTGTATTACAGGTGGGCCAATGTAGTATTAGGAGTCTTGCACAGGGACTCATTAGTGTAGCATAGCATAGTCACCCATACTGGGATTCAAACCCCAGTCTTCCACCATGTGGTGGCTCTCTGGTGGGTAGTGGTTTTATTTGCTGAGCTACACCAACTACCCTGAGGACATTGCTGTGAGCAGTGTGGGAGGGAATGTTGCCCATGCCATGTGGTAGGGACTACAGTTAACTAGGACTTAAGGGAGCTGTTTGTAGAACGATGCAACCTCATGAATTCATGCTCCAAACATTAAGGGTCAGCATCACCAGAAAGTTGTGGTGTATACACCTACCATAAGAAACAAGGGAATACACACTCCCTCTTCACTATCTAGAAGTGAAGTTGGTTGGTGTAGCTCAGTGGATAACACTACCCATCAGGGAGCCACTACCACCTGTAGGGGAAAGTGGTTCAAATCCCAGTCTGGGTGACTATGCTGTGCTACACCAATAAGAGTCCTTGGGCAAGACTCCTAACACTACACTGGCCTCCCTGTAATATGATTAACCCTGTAAGATGCTCTGGATAAGAGTGTGAATGTAAAGTTTCTGTAGGTAGCTACAGGGCTAGAAGGAGCAGGAGATTATAGTACTCCGTCAGAGCAGCAGTGCTGCTTCGTCTTCCTCTCGTGATGGACCGAATCGGCTCAATACCACAGCGCCTCACTGTTTAAGGTACACAGTGGTATCAGGTGACAGGACGGGTCAGGATAGGATACGTAGACATCTGTAATGTACTGTCAATTATATATATATATATATATATATATATAGAGGCGCTGTGGTATTGAGCCGATTCGGTCCATCACGAGAGGAAGACGAAGCAGCACGGCTGATTATATCTATATATATATATATGTGTGTATATATGTATGTGTGTGTATATTATATATATATATATATATATATATATATATATATATATATATATATATATATATATATATATATATATATATATATAATTATACATTTATTTCTTTACACTCTGTTGATCATTTTTTTGATCATTTTAGAAAACAAAGTAGGTCAGTTTATTTATATTTAGTTAATTTAATTTAATCATTATCATAGATATTTTACTGGATATAATCTACACTACATATGTTCCTTCACACATGTACATTTATTTATTTTCATTTATTTATTTTATTTATTTATTTATTTATTTATTTTCATTTATTTATTTAATTAATTTATTTATTTATTTATTTTCATTTATTTATTTATGTATTTCTAGGCACAGGATTATTTCCTAGCACTCATGATCATCCCATAGTGCAGGCCTGAAAATTTGTAGGTTGATTGAAGGTTCCCAGTGGTTTGTATTATGTATGCATATATAATCTTATTTATGTAATCGTCTAGTTTAGTTACAGTCATATATGACTGGACTATGTGTTTGCACAGTTCAGTGAAAACATAAAGCATAACAGTATAACTGTACTTGCATTATTTCCTCGTATGTTTGTGTTTCCGTGCGGAGTATTTAAAGACGTAATCACCTGGCCACAGGTTTGGTTATTGGTGTTGGTGAATCGTTGGGTTTTATAAAGTACAGATGAGACGTAGCACTTGTAGATGTGTATGTTAGATGTGTATGCTGAAATGCTGGTTTTGCACCTGTATTCATAAAGACCTTCTTCTCTCCAGGTATGAGTGCTGGGCTGGGGTTGCCAGGTAGTGCACTTTTGCTTTATATATGTCTGTGTATTGATCTCCCTAGGTATCAGCACTGGTCCCTAGCTCATGGCAAGTTTAGACTCTAACCATCCTGTACTATCTGGGAAACACTATCCAATGGAACGCTAAGCACGGTTGTTAGTTGCTCTGGATAAGAGCGTCTGCTCAGTGCCCTAAATGTAACTGTTGAAATGATTCCATCTGTGATAAACGACAGTATGCTACAGACTGATATCCCGTTGGAAAACTCTGGAGTGCTCTTGAGAATAACAGAGAGAATATACAGAGTGATAATCTCGCTGCCATGTTGTTCTGATCCTTTTCAGACTCGCCTTGTTGAGGGCCAGCTGTAGTTCCCACTGCTGGCGTGCTTTCAAAACCACTTAAGTTTCTCTTACCAGCCATGTTTCTCATTACACTGGACAAAAACATGTGCATCAGGTGGTGCATACAGTGTCTCGGCTTTCTCCATTAAAATTCCACCAGTTTAGGCAATTTAGAGTCATATTTAACTGAGAGTGCATTTAACAAGCCGGCAGTAAAACTCTTTTGTATTGTAGTCTCTGAAGAAAAACCAACTCCCCGAGTTCAGTAAATCGGTTCTGTTGATGGCGCACTGCATTGACTCATAAATAGTTTATTGATAAAAACTTTTTTAATGAGGTTGACCTCATTCGGGTTAAGTGTGCTCAGTGTTAATAAGAGAGCCGAAACTGAGCTTAAATGATTTTTAACGCAGACGGTTAGAGAACTTGAGTGAGCGTTCTGCTAATGACGGCCACTTAGAATGATTTAGCTCGTTATTTCGCTGATGTTATTAGCAAACATTCACGGCCAGTGTTCAGTAAATACAAAAACAGACCAAGCTAGACTGTAAAATTGGACAGTATGTAGATTTTTAGAATTATTTGTAGAGATTTTGATATTGTCCTGCATTGTCCTATTATTTTTTTTCAATCTCAAACATATTTTAAACACACACTGCCTTTTAATTTGTAAATGAAAGAAATATTAAACAAATACTGTAGAAAACTGAAAGAGAAATGAACAGTGGAAGTGCTGGTGCTGATACTGTGTTGCACAAAAATAATAACTGAACTAATTTACAAAGATAACAAGATAAACAAATGGGAGAAAATGAGTAGTGTGTTTCAGTGGTCCCCATGAAGGCTAAGCAGTCACACACAAGCCTAAGATCATTAGCATGAGTGGTGTAAAGCATGCCGCCTCAGTGGAGGACTCAGTGAAGATGTGTTGTCTGGAGTGATGAATGGAGGGACCAATCTGGGTTTACCTGCCTGAACGCTAAACCAACTAAAAGGTTTGGTAAAGGAGGAATAATGCATTGGGGCTACATGACAGACAGACTGACTGACTGATGGAGAACTTGACTGGTTTATATAGCCGGGACCTCAACACCATCCAACCCCTTGGGAATGAATTGGAAAAGGAATTTGGGGCAAGCAGTGTCAGTCACTAATGCTCTTGTGGACGAATGTAAGTGTATCTATGCAGCTATGGTCTATAAGCGAGTGGAAAGCCTTCCCAGAGGAGTGGAAAGTGCTACTACAGCAAACGACCAACTCCATATCAGAGATGGCCACTCGAGTTAGTGACTCGAGTTGGAGTCGCACTTGAGTTTCATATAAGTAGACTTCAGACTTGACTTGTAACTCGTCTATAATGAGTCCCGACTCGACTCGGACTCGGTGCAAAATAACACATTAACATCAAGTTTCTTTCCGTTACCATCCAGGCACGGTGTGCGGAAGTTACAGGAAAATAATTCCTTTGTGTATGTATACTTTATTTCGCTGATTTGGGACACGCCCCACGGACACGGACCAATCACAACATCCGACTTCAGCGCGTGCGTGATATCAGTGAGCGGCGCCGAGTGTAAACACAGTGCTGTAGCATGGCTCCGGCGGGGGCGCCATACGTGGTAGCCTTTGGTTACAGGGAATTCAAAATCCTAGCATATAACAGAAGAGTGGCGACGTGCAGAGAGTGTGGGAAACACATTACAGACACTGGATCGACCACATCCAACTTCATACGGCATCTGAAAACACCCGGATAGGTTTGTGCTAGCCGCTTAGCCGTTTAGCCATCATTCCAGCTATATAACATAGTGTTAACCCCTTCACCTGGCCGGAAACAGGAAGTGTCTGAGGCAGAGTGTGGTGCCGAAACAAAAAGTGATATTGCTTCTAGTTTGTTCTGTCTGAGAGTTGTAGAGCATGTCATTTTTGTGAGTAAATGTCGTAAGGAAATAGGTACAATTAAAAAAAAAAAAAAATACAGTTGTGTTTTCAAAGTTAATTTGTTGTGTTTTTTTAATCTACACTTTTTTTTTAAAAGCTACAGTTACTATATATGCTTTGTGTAAATTGACTTAAGACTTGACTCTAACCTATAGACTCGTGACTTGACTTGGACTCTAACCTATAGACTCGTGACTTGACTTGGACTTGTATTTTGTGACTTGTGGCCATCTCTGCTCCATATTAATGGTAATTTATTAATTAGTAAGCAGATCTGGATTATCCATGACTCACAGCGGATCCTTTACCAGCAGCAAAGCAGAAAAATAAACTTTGTAGAAATGTCATATACTACTGCCATTCCTTCAGTCCAGCTTCCATGTTTTTAACTAGCGCTCCTTCGAATGTGCAGAAGATGTGCCAGAGGATCGGTAAAACGGAGACCTGTTACCCCAACAGAGAAGAGGTGGCACAAAGCTTTCCAAAGCCAATTACAAAACCAGCCATCCAAGCTGCTCCATCGTCTTGACTGCTCTGATGTTTTTTCCATTGTTTCATTATGTAAACCTCAGCTGTCTGATTTTAATTAGCCTTCCTGGTTGGAGTACATAGTTCTCTTTCCAGGAACGGATGCCTGCTTTTAGGGAATTCCAGCACTGAATAGTCGGAATGGCAGCGGGTCATCTTCAGTGACGAGTCCTGCTTTTGTCCTGGTGGAGACGATGAACGAATCCGTGTGTGGAGGCACTGTGGTCAGCACCAAGATGAACGAGCAAAAGGCCTGGTGTCTCTCCACCTCCACCCCTACCACACCATCTGCAGGAACTGTGTGAGGATATTCAAGCTGCATGGGATGGATTATCACAGGACACCATTAGGAACCTCTACAACTCCATACCAAGATGTCCGGCATGTTGCTTTGATGGTCTGGTACTGGGAATATGATGTTCAACAAGTACATCACTGCTGGCAGAACAAAACCTCATATCTCCTAATGAATATATGACTATATGAATAGTTTAACAAGTCTGATAAGCACATTAGCGTTAAATGTCCTGTATTGTGCTGGATAAGGCCAATCCAAAGTACAGATTATACGTCCATTTTCTACTAAAGCCTCTGACGAAAGACTGACGGACTCTGACTGGCTATTTATGAAGGCACTGACGGACAGACTGATTATACCTCATTAAATAAAAAAACCTAATGCATTTCTGGCAGGGAAAGGGACCGTGCGTTATTTCAAATGGGCCTTTAAAAAAATTCCTGGCTAAGCCGAAACTTCTGTATTCATGCTTGTCTTTTAGTTTCATCTGAATTGTTATTGTAATAAAAGAAAGCAAAGAATGAAAAAAATTGTGGCTACTTAATAAAAAAATTCAGCGTCCGACTACACTGCAGCTGAAACTGCCAAACAATAAGGATCCAGGTTTAGCTTTAAGTCTCTTTTCCAATTGGTGTGCCTGAAAGAAGTCGGTAGGGGGTGGATAGATGGGAGTCATGAGGAAAGTGGCTGTTCCTTGTTCTCCCCGAACCTGAGACAATGGTTCAGCAAAAAAATGATTGATAAACTAATTTTAAATTCTCGGCCTTGACTCAAACTCACCCTATCCTGGACTTGGTTACAGATCAAGCAGTCTGCACTAATAAACCGGAGTCAGCATCAGACGTGTGTTACACATACAAGGAAACCAAGAGCACACATGTATGACATGTAACAAGTATTACACTACTGGAAAAATACATGTCACGTGGGGGTCAAGATGAGGAGGCAGGATGTAAGCGCCAGGATTTAATGGACAGAACAAATAAGACAAAACAAAACGAAAAACAAACAAACTGAGAAACTACTCGGACCAGGGTTACAACAACGGACCAACATGAGGACAAAACACCAAGCAAGAACACAGGGGACTACAGGGGGTATAAGTGAACAAGGACTAACAAAGGAACACCTGGGAAGGGGCGGAGCTACAAACCAAGGACAGGTGCGGGGACTAACAAGGGGGCGGAGACAGGAGGAGCCAAAAACCAAAACAAACAGAAGCACATGGACTAACAAGGAACACCTGGGAAGGGGCGGAGCTACAAACCAAGGACAGGTGGGGGGACTGACAAGGGGCCGGAGACAGGAAGAGCCAGAAACCAAAACAAACAGAAGCACATGGAACATGACAACAAAAGTCACATGGAGGTGACAAGAAACGAAAACCAGAGAAAACAGACAAGGGCAAGACGAGGCAGGATGTGACAATACAATAACAAATAGGATAAATAATAGAATTAAAAAATAGAATTACGATTAGAATAAAGAATAGAACAAAGAATCAAATAAATAATAGAATTAAGAGTAGAATTAGAATAATAGAATAAAGAACAGTTTACACAGAGAGGAGAGAATCTGTCATTTATTAGACTTGGGGAAGATTTTCAGAAACACTGATTTCATGAGAAAGAAAACTACCTGGGGATTTGATGGAGTCATGTGTGTGTCACACGTTCTGTTGTCACACCTTGTGATGCACCGTATTCCATTTCACTGTCTGGTTCAGTTGACTCTATGAACTACATTTCCCAGGATCCTACAGGAGATCACATGACTCCCACAAATGCCATCTCAACCAGTCACTATCCACTTCCTTGTTCCAGGTCACCTCAGTACTAACTGTTTTCACCTGTTCCTCATTTCGTATCTGTAGAAATACAGATGTTTACTTGGCTACGGTCCATCTGCTTTCTCCGTGTATTGATCTGCTTAGTTTTTGGACTCTCCCTTTGTTTTTGTTTGCTAGTTTGGACTTCCTGTTTTTGGCATCTACTCTGGTCTCTTTTCCCTTTCCCCATGTTTTGAGGATAGCCTTTCTTACCACTCAGTGTAGCAATAAAACCAACACTCTTATTTATATCCGCAAGTGTCTGATTTGTTCAGGCCTTACAGTGTGGAGTTTGAGTGGGCTGAGGGAAGTATCGGTAAGGGTTTACAGTGTAGACCCCTGGTGTTACCATCGTTGGCCTTGTAGCTCCAGCGCTAAACTAAAGACGCAAAAGTTGGTCAATCATATCTTGGCTGCTGGACTACATTTACACTTAGCTGACGCTCTTATCCAGAGCGACTTACAAAGCTAATCATATTACAGGTAGACCAATGAAGTGTTAGGAGTCTTGCCCAATGGCTGTAATTGGTGTAGCACAGCATAGTAACCCAGACCGGGAATCCCCAGTCTTCCACATGTGGTCCTGGCTCCCTGGCGGGTAGCGATGTTATCCGCCAAGCTACACCAACCCCTCTACATCTGGGGTGGGTGGAATTGGTGTGTTTTTTACCAAACCATTCCTTTAAGTGCTTAACTGCTGACTAGAAAAGTACAGAGTTGTGTGAAGGCGCAGGAAACTGCTGTGAATCCTAAAAGCTGACTTTAATTCCATACTGTTGATGCGTCTCATGCAGTTCTCTCCAAAAACATCCAAACAGAACAGGACAGATATTCAAAAACTCTGATTATGCGCTACCCCTATTGCTCATAATTGGGTTGCAGTGCAGCCATCAGGGCTTCCGGGGAGAAAAGTGCTGGAGGCAAAAAATACGACGGCCTCACAATTTTCCCTGTAATTGGATTTGAAGAGGACGGCGCAGAGAGAGAGCGAGAGACGAAAGGAGAGGTAGAGGTTTTTAATTTTTTTCTGCTCTGGAGGGCATCCTGACATCTCCCCTGCTCCTCTTCTACACTCTC
>JAMWET010006873.1:137500-157500 GCA_024036415.1 Prochilodus magdalenae | reverse complement strand
CTCCACCTAAAGAGGAACTGTAGAACAGACTCAGTCTATACCACAGTACCTACATTTAGAGCTCGACACTCGACCTAATGAGAAACTGTAGAACAGACTCAGTCTATACCACAGTACCTACATTTAGAGCTTAGTGTTATACACTCCACCTAATGAGAAACTGTAGAACAGACTCAGCCTATACCACAGTACCTACATTTAGAGCTTAGAGTTATACACTCCACCTAATGAGAAACTGTAGAACAGACTCAGTCTATAACACAGTACCTACATTTAGAGCTTAGTGTTATACACTCCATCTAATGAGAAACTGTAGAACAGACTCAGTCTATACCACAGTACCTACATTTAGAGCTTAGAGTTATACACTCGACCTAATTTGAAACTGTAGAACAGACTCAGTCTATACCACAGTACCTACATTTAGAGCTTAGAGTTATACACTCCACCTAATGAGAAACTGTAGAACAGACTCAGTCTATACCACAGTACCTACATTTAGAGCTTAGAGTTATACACTCAACCTAATGAGAAACTGTAGAACAGACTCAGTCTATAACACAGTACCTACATTTAGAGCTTAGTGTTATACACTCCACCTAAAGAGGAACTGTAGAACAGACTTAGTCTATACCACAGTACCTACATTTAGAGCTTAGAGTTATACACTCGACCTAATGAGAAACTGTAGAACAGACTCAGTCTATACCACAGTACCTACATTTAGAGCTTAGAGTTATACACTCCACCTAATGAGAAACTGTAGAACAGACTCAGTCTATACCACAGTACCTACATTTAGAGCTTAGTGTTATACACTCCACCTAATGAGAAACTGTAGAACAGACTCAGCCTATACCACAATACCTACATTTAGAGCTTAGAGTTATACACTCGACCTAAAGAGGAACTGTAGAACAGACTCAGTCTATACCACAGTACCTACATTTAGAGCTTAGAGTTATACACTCGACCTAATGAGAAACTGTAGAACAGACTCAGTCTATAACACAGTACCTACATTTAGAGCTTAGTGTTATACACTCCACCTAATGAGAAACTGTAGAACAGACTTAGTCTATAACACAGTACCTACATTTAGAGCTTAGTGTTATACACTCCACCTAATGAGAAACTGTAGAACAGACTTAGTCTATACCACAATACCTACATTTAGAGCTTAGAGTTATACACTCGACCTAAAGAGGAACTGTAGAACAGACTCAGTCTATACCACAGTACCTACATTTAGAGCTTAGAGTTATACACTCCACCTAATGAGAAACTGTAGAACAGACTCAATCTATACCACAGTACCTACATTTAGAGCTTAGAGTTATACACTCCATCTAATGAGAACCTGTAGAACAGACTCAGTCTATACCACAGTACCTACATTTAGAGCTTAGTGTTATACACTCCACCTAATGAGAAACTGTAGAACAGACTTAGTCTATAACACAGTACCTACATTTAGAGCTTAGTGTTATACACTCCACCTAATGAGAAACTGTAGAACAGACTTAGTCTATACCACAGTGCCTACATTTAGAGCTTAGAGTTATACACCCCACCTAATGAGGAACTGTAGAACAGACTCAGTCTATACCACAGTACCTACATTTAGAGCTTAGTGTTATACACTCCACCTAATGAGAAACTGTAGAACAGACTCAGTCTATACCACAGTACCTACATTTAGAGCTTAGAGTTATACACTCCACCTAATGAGGAACTGTAGAACAGACTGGGTTAAACCAGGAATTGTGTTTCAGCACAAGGAAATCCATCGCAGTCGTAAGCAGATAAGTAAATCCTCCAGGGAAGCAATCAAGCAACCCACAGGAGCATGTTCCTTATTGAGTATTGATCCAGTCAACTTATAATCACATCTAAAAAGATATATGAAAACGATTTTGCACAATCAATAGCTGAGCGAAGGCTACAGTGTGCTATCCCAGCATGCACTGCGCTTGATGAGAAGTCTCCAGCATCCAGGATTCCCAGAACAGCCTGTTATTAACAGTAATTTACTGATTAATCAGTAGAAGTCATAAACGACTGCCTACGGGGGCCACTGCCACTACGGGGAAAGTGCACACCCACGTCCCAGTAACGCAGAGACGAGGAGCCTTAGAAGGCCACCACTGATCAACTTCTCATCAACACCAGCCCAGCCGAACTCTTAATCGCTGAGGAACGGTGGTGCCAAGCCCGAGCCTGGAGCTCCGTCTGCCTTTCAGAAACGATTACGTACTTTCTCATGTTTTGACAAGATTTTAAGAGCTGCTGCTCCCTAAAGCGAAGGATTATGATGATGGGAAAGCGCAGCGCTTAGATCTGCGAGGAAGAGAAACGTCAAAACCTGAGATCAACTCTGGCACGCTCGTTTCAATATCCAGACAACAGCGCGCAATTTATCATAATCAACAAACACTGCTCCATAAGGGGATCCCGAACTGATGGGGCGTGGTCATGTGATGCATCAGGACAGGGGGCGTGTTTCATGGCGAAGCTGGTAAGCTCAATATTGAATACTCAGTAGTCAGACTGGACTGTGTAGTGGTGAATACAGATGCTCCTCCTCCTCGGATACCAATTCCGATATCCCAAAACTGAAGGCATAGGGTCAGACTGGATATCAGAGCTCTGCTACAGAGCAGTTTAGAGCCACAGCTGCCATGAAGGTAACCGGACGTCCCCCTCTAAAAGCTCCCTCACAGGAAGTTCCTACATGAGGTGGTTCTGAATACGCTGCCTGATGTCTGAGACGCTGTTTATGATAGTGTGGAGAAGATCTCAGCCTAAAACTCCATTCATGGTGGAGGGATACATGCTGCAGGGCGCTGTGAGGTCAAATAGTCCCCCAAAGAAACTTAGTATTTCCAGATTTTCATCATCAACATTTCACACACACTCAGAAGACACATGTAGGTTGCACTGGTGGGTTAGATAGCCAGTGAAGTGTCTATAGGTGTGTTCTAGATATGGAGAACCCTGGCTCCCATCACACCATGTACCCATATCTAGAACAAAATAAAAAAAACACAGAATAATGAAATCATAAAGTTATGAAACAGTTTCTGAGACGTGTTGTCAGTATGCTAACCCTAATATATATATATATATATATATATATATATATATATATATATATATATATATATATATATATATATATATATATATATATATATAAAAAAAAAAATATATATATATATATATATATATATATATATATATATATATAAATTTATAAATATATATATAAGGATGAAGAAACATTGGGGTTTGAATGATCATGTAAAAATTAAGACTGGTCCAAAAATGAACCATGGGTAAAATATACACGGGCCCATTAATTTTAATAAAAGTGATATTAATTAGCTGACATTTTTAATTGGATTCTGAATGAAATCAGATGTTTAGGGGATAAATAAAGAAAGGGTGGATGGATCGGTCTGTGGCGGACCGTGTGTCCTATCACTGTATCCAGAACCTCCAGGCTGCCTTTATTATTGGATGCTCTGTAATATCATTGATTGGATTACAGATCAGCCTAACAATAAAAGGCCCCAGTACTCTGCAGTACTTTCATAATGGTGTTCAGCTTAGTGCCGAGCCACAGCAGAGGACTCACCAGCAGACCCTCCCCAGGGTCGGAGTTAATAAGGTCAGCGTCAGTGCTGAAACCGCTCCAGTGCTCCAGACTGGGGGCATCGGCGTTAGGGTGTGCTGTGCGTGGTGTGGTGTAGGTGTGGGTGAAAGTGTCTGCAGAGGAAGTGTGCGATGTTGTAAGGGAAGTGTCTGATGGGAACAGACAGCTGCTGGAATGCTGCAGTGCTGAAAGGGGTTTTACACACTTCCCACACCCAGAGCCCACCCGGGGGACCACCGACAGATTTCCCTTTCACCTTTCACACGGCGTCAACACACACACACGCACACACACACACACACACACACACACACACAGCTCTATTAGACCTGTTGGAAACCCAAACCACCACAGAGCCAGCCCAGCGGCTGCTCTCAACCGTCCGACTGCAGGCATGAAAACACTTCACCTTACAAAAACAGGCCATAAAATCAGCCTGTCAGCTCTGACCTTTTAAAGACCCGACCGCAAACACATCATCACTCACCCATCTCTGGAAGAACACATTAGAACTTATTCATACTTGAGCTTATCATCATCACTGTTATTATTTTTATTATAGGGCCCATGTTGGGTGCTTTGTTGAAGCATGAACGCAGAAGCAGCGTATGGGTGGCCACGCCATCCGAGCGTTAACAATCAGAATCAGGACACTGTTTCTGTCCCAGCATTGAAAAGTAAACAGTGGCTGAAGCTTTTTGAGGGAGCATGACAATGCACCGACCCTCTACCGTCTTCTGTGAGAGGCAGACAGCGCCAGGTATCTGAGAGAGGATGGAGAGTCCTGTCTGAGAGAGAGTGGTTCATGGCCCAGAAGTCCATGGCGATGCCAACACAAGAGCGAGACTCGACGCTGAAGATGACCCGCTGCCATTCTGAGTCACTCCATGACAGTCTGGTACGACACCACTGCAGTCTTTGGTGACGGTGACGTGGTGTTAAGGACAGGCGTGGTAACGGTCTGTGTGCATGTAGTCCTGGGTGGTGCAGCCGTCTGTCAGTGGTGCCGCACTAACAGGATGACTCATGGAGGACACCACTGCTCGCTGGAGGTCTGTAGTGGTTGCTGTTGGGTCAGTGTTTGGTTAGGTCAGGCCCAGTGACTGTACGGCACATGTTGTGTGCTTTGTTAAAGCATGAGCTCAGCAGCAGCATACGGGCAACCATGTAATTAATAATCATAAATAATAATCCCACACTTCTTTTGTCCCAGCATGAAAACGTAAACAGTGGCTGAGGCCTTTTAAGCGGCCGTGGAAATGCACCGACCCTCCACCGTCTTCTGTTTCAGGCAGACAGCGCCAGATTACTTATTTGCCACTTTATCCGAGAGCGAACGGAGAGGCCTGTCTGAGAGAGAGTGATTCATGCACGACCCAGCAGTCCACGGCAATGCCAAGAGCAACAGCAGGAGTAATGATTTACCCATCAGCCCCGGCTCTTACGCTCAGCCGCGGGCAAAAAACCTGAACCTTCAGGAGTCCAGCACAGAGAGAAATCTGACCACGCTGACAGCCTCACATCGGAGGACAGATAAAGCAAATCGTTAGATCGCCACAATTCGATCTGTTTGCCAGCAGCCTGGGAAGAGCTGTCACGATGGAAAGGGAAGGCTTGAAAAGGAGGAGTGATAAAATTACGCTTCTGTAAACATGACATGAGGGTCTTACAGGGGTCTGCACGTCGTGCTGTGATTAAACTGTACTCTGAGGAAGCCGATACGCATACAAACTCGCCCTACAGCTTTACTGTACGGACCTCGGGGGACGGTAGGCAATGGGAAGGTGGGTGGAGGTCAGTGAGCCGAAATGAAAGCGCAGTACAACGAAGAGATGGTCTGCGGTTTATCTGGTCAGCTGTATTTGTAAATTTAAGGTGAGCATGAGCTTCTTGTTGGCACGTGTTGGGTACTTGTGGATGTAGCTATGCATTGCAGTGCTGGACGATGGCCTGCCGAATGAAACCTGAGCCCATGTGTTTCTATGGCTTCTAGATGAGTAAGAGATTAAACACCTCAGTGTCACAGCTAGACTGAGAGTCATCCATCAAATGACTCTATCTAGCCAACAGCGTCCTGTGGGCAGCGTCCTGTGGGCAGCGTCCTGTGGGCCGCATCCTGTGGGTAGCGTCCTGTGGGCAGCGTCCAGTGGGCTGCATCCTGTGGGTAGTGTCCTGTGGGCAGTGTCCAATGGGCTGCATCCTGTGGGCAGCGTCCTGTGGGCAGCGTCCTGTGGGCTGCATCCTGTGGGCCGCATCCTGTGGGTAGCGTCCTGTGGGCAACGTCCAGTGGGCTGCATCCTGTGGGTAGTGTCCTGTGGGCAGGGTCCTGTGGGCCGCATCCTGTGGGCAGCGTCCTGTGGGCCGCATCCTGTGGGTAGCGTCCTGTGGGTAGCGTCCTGTAGGCTGCAGCCTGTGGGCCACGTCTTGTGGGCAGTGTCCTGTGGGCAGCGTCCTGTGGGCCGCGTCCTGTGGGCAGCGTCCAGTGGGCTGCATCCTGTGGGTAGTGTCCTGTGGGCAGTGTCCAATGGGCTGCATCCTGTGGGCAGCGTCCTGTGGGCTGCATCCTGTGGGCAGCGTCCTGTGGGCAGCATCCCAGTGGGTCGCATCCTGTAGTAGATGAGCCTCCACACATGTATTCATTGGTGGTCTCTCCCAGGACAACGCTCCAAAAGCAGGACTCGATGACCTGCCGCCATTCTGAGTCGATGACAGTCTGGTACGACACCACTGCAGTCTTTGGTGACGGTGACGTGGTGTTAAGGACAGTCGTGGTAACGGTCTGTGTGCAGGTAGTCCTGCGTGGTGCAGCCGTCTGCCAATGGTGCTGCCCTAACAGGATGACTCATGGAGGACACCACTGCTGGCTGATGGGTCAGTCAGGTACAGTGATAAGACCCGCCCTTGCCTACATCACCACAGCGTTCCCCCACAACCCTGCGTTTGGCCCGGCCGCTCCTCGCCAGGCTTTCTGAGGTGAAGCGAGATCATCTCCTGCACGAAACTTATCCAAACACGAGCGGCCGCAGGCGGGCGGGTGTAAAGTTGCGTCGAAGCTCCACAAGACAAAACACTTTATGTATCCAGTTATATAAACAGATCAGGGGGGTTGCCGTGGCTGCCAGCCGTGGCTTTGATGTCCTTTCAGGAGAGAAGTTGAAAATGACGCGGGGCTCCGTTTCATCTTTTCTCCGGCGTGTTCCAGCAGCGACTCGGCCCCTGATTGACAGCTCGATCCGCCGCCTCGGTCGGCCTTGTTCACCCAAGGTTTCGGGTTTCCTGCAAGCCGCCACCGATTCAGGCCTGTGGCTCCGAGCCTTTTAAGCAATGCATAATGCTGCCAGGTACCTGCTCTGTGCTCTATTGTGTGCAGCTATGGGTTTCAACCCTGGGGACCTCACACAATGTGGGGTTTGTGTGTTTGAAACGTGTGGGTTTTTTACAGCTTATCTTCCATTGAAAGTAAAGACCCATGCTTTTCAATTAAGTAATGGCACCTGCAGTGGGTTTGTTGGTATAATTAAACGGCTTTATTTCGGAGGATATGTCGCGTATGACTGGACCGAGCGGAGTATAACAGGCTTCAAGTACCCCTTCTGGATGGGTGCTGGATAAAACAATGGGCTCTTAGTCGTCTGTCTGCTTCGATGAGACTCTTCTCCGATACAGACCGGGATTTGGCTGCAGCTTTAATCCTGTAAAGGTCCCGTCTGACTCGAAGGCAGTGTGGACTGGGTGCATAGCAATACTCCAGCATTCATATTCCGGGTCACTGGGGGAAGCTGGAGCCTCTCCCAGCGCACACAGGGTGGGTGGAAGGCTGGAAACACCCTGGACAGACGGCCAATCCATCACAGGGCAGACACATTCACATCTGTGGGTAGCGTCCTGTGGGCCGCATCTTGTGGGCCACGTCTTGTGGGCCACGTCTTGTGGGCAGCGTCCTGTGGGCCGCATCCTGTGGGTAGCGTCCTGTGGGCAGCGTCCTGTGGGCCGCATCCTGTGGGTAGTGTCCTGTGGGTAGTGTCCTGTGGGCAGCGTCCAGTCGGCTGCATCCTGTGGGTAGTGTCCTGTGGGCAGCGTCCTGTGGGCCGCATCCTGTGTGTAGCGTCCTGTGGGTTGCATCCTGTGGGCAGCGTCCTGTGGGCCGCATCCTGTGGGCAGTGTCCTGTGGGCAGCGTCCTGTGGGCCGCATCCTGTGGGTAGTGTCCTGTGGGCAGCGTCCAGTCGGCTGCATCCTGTGGGTAGTGTCCTGTGGGCAGCGTCCTGTGGGCCGCATCCTGTGTGTAGCGTCCTGTGGGTTGCATCCTGTGGGCAGCGTCCTGTGGGCCGCGTCCTGTGGGCCGCGTCCTGTGGGCCGCGTCCTGTGGGCAGCGTCCTGTGGGCAGCGTCCTGTGGGCAGCATCCCAGTGGGCCGCATCCTGTAGCAGATGAGCCTCCACACATGTATTCATTGGTGGTCTCTCTTCATATTCCGGGTCACTGGGGGAAGCTGGAGCCTCTCCCAGTGCACACAGGGTGTGTGGAAGGCTGGAAACACCCTGGACAGACGGCCAATCCATCACAGGGCAGACACATTCACATCTGGGGGGCAATAAAGCATCTTCTGGTCCCCTGACTGGAAGCCTTCGGACTCTGGGAGAACCCCAGAGCAAGAAACCCTAGACGCCCCAACCGGGAATCAAACCCAGACCCTTCTAGCTGTGAGCTGACAGCACTACTCACTGCACCACCATGCACAGCAGTACTCAGACACGAACTGCTATGCTTACATAACTGAGATGATTCATCAGACTTGTTGTGCCTGCAGGTTTACCTGCCTAGCACTGACCATTTTGCAGTGAGCGGCCTTCCTTCGTATCCGATGAGCTAGAGTGCTCCCACACAGAGCCACCACCCTTTGATTTCTGTGACTGCGTGGAAAGTGGTGCAGTTTTTGGGCTCCTGTGATTGACCTGGTCGGCTGGAATGACCTGTAACGTCTTTTAAACGTTTTGTGTAAATTAAAGGAACAGTATGTAAGAATGCTACTGCAGTCTAAATTCTAAATAGAGAATGGAGTTGTCCTTTTCTAATGTTTTATGAGTATTAAAGGAACAGTATGTAATACTGGCAGCAAGCATTTACAATGTCTACCACAATCCAAATTCTAAATACTGGCAGGAGTTGTCTTGTTTAACGCTTTTTGCATATTAAAGGGAAAATATGTAATACTGTTAGCAAGTGTGGCTACTGCAGTACAGATTAACATTACAGTACAGAAGTTGCTTTCTTAATGTATTGTGTATATTAAAGGAACAATAAGTAATACTGACAGCAAGCATTTAAAGAATCTATTGCCGTCCAAATTCTAAACATTGGCAGGAGTTGTTGTTTTATAATGTTCTGTGTATATTAAAGGAACAATATGTAAGATTGATAGCAAGTGTTTAAAATGTCTACCAAGCTCACGAAGGTTGCCAGGTTGAGGAAACTAAACCTACATTAAGGAGCGCAAGACAAGTGCAACATTAAACTAAAAGACAACTGTAAAATGATGACAAGATTTTGGGGTCCATCCGCACTGCCGATAGCTGTTAGCATGTGTTAGCATGATGGCATTAGACAACACTAATCAGAACCACTTCACTTGCTGCATCTCAAATACTCGCTGCATTGATAACCCAACTGCACACGGACCACAGAGCATGAACGTGAGTCCTTGATTGCTGAAATCAGCTAAAAAGGATCATCCCTACTAGCAGCTGTGATAACTTAGCTAGCATTAGCTAGCATTAGCTGGCTTTACCTAGCATTAGCTAGCATTAGCTAAAGTTCAGTGCTTAAATGTTCATAACTAGTCTTCAAACCCTTCTGAGTTTTATGCTGTCTCCAACTTTCAAACGTTCACGGATATTTACTGGCGCTTTATTGCATCAGTAAATTCCAAAAAAAATTCCAAGGATGTTTAGGTCAGGTGGAAGGAGACATGGTCTCTGCTTATCTAGTTCATTTGCTTACTTCCATGACGGTGGCACACTGTGTTTGTCTGCCAGTTTGTTTCGTATATGGCAACCCAAGGTGTCACAATGGTTCTGGGAGTGGACAGTGTGGCAGCAGGGAATGAGCAGTGGACCAGGTCACAGTTGAAAACACTAATAGGGGAATTTACTGGCTGTAGTAATGTTCTCGGAAAATTTGGTATCCCTGGTCTCTGACACATTCTCAGGTTATTTCCTGATTTAGCGCAGTAAAAATATTACATATTGTTCCTTTAATGATAACTAAAGGCTTTCTAAAGCAACTTTTCGAGAGCTGCTGAGCGCTGGGAACACCACACGGGGTTAAATGTGTGGATTAAATATTCGGACAGTCTTCACCACACTTGATAAGTTCAGAAGACTTCCAAAGTTAATATGGCTCGTGACTCCAAACGCTGGAACAGCAGAGCAGGTGTCCTCAGGCTGTGAACGACTGAACTCCTCCTGGTAATTATCAAGCACTTCACAAGGCGTGTCAGGCATGAGCGGGGACAGGTTACGGCTGCGGATCCCAAACTCTCCACGCTCTGCACTGCTTAATGAACTGAATCAGGTGTGTGCACAGACAGGAACAGGGAATCCCCACTCTATCCAGTTTCCCCCTCGTAGCTTAAACATGGGCTAACCAGTCAGCCGAGACCTGTCTGGGGTCTGAAGTTAGCTTCTTTGGTTTAGCAGTGGACCTGAAAGTGGCTAATGTAGTATATATCCCACCAATTAGCATCATTCACGCTGTGGGGTCTGGATTATATGGTATACACACTTATCACAGTCATCATCATCAACAGCAGAGCTGCACACACAGCGTCACACAGACGGAATCAACCCACAGGAATGAAACTTGGTGGGTAGGTCTGACATCGTGAGACATGCTGATGATTTATGTTTCATGCTCGGCTAAGCAAAGAGGAGTCTTCTCGCTGTACCGGACTGACCCAACAACCACCACTACAGACATCCAGCGAGCAGTGGTGTCCTCCATCAGTCATCCTGTTAGTGCAGCACCATCGGCAGACGGCTGCACCACGCAGGACTACATGCACACAGACCGTTACCACGACTGTCCTTAACACCACGTCACCGTCACCAAAGACTGCAGTGGTGTCGTACCAGACTGTCATGGAGTGACTCAGAATGGCAGCGGGTCATCTTCAGTGACGAGTCCCGCTTTAGTCTTGGTGGAGACGCCCAACGAATCCGTGTGTGGAGGCACCGTGGTCAGCACCAAGATGAACGGTGTGGTGTCACACGTCCAGAAGACCTGGTGTCCCTCCACCTCCACCCCTACCGCACCATCTGCAGGAACTGTGTGAGGATGTTCAAGCTGCATGGGATGGATTATCACAGGACTCCATTAGGAACCTCTACAGCTCCATACCGAGACGTCGTGTTGGGTTAGCATGTTTGCATGAGTTTGCACACCCACATCAAACAAGCAACTGATACCGGAATGTGTAGGGAGGCTTGGGAACGCAGTCTGCACCATGCTAGTTGGTTCTAGCCTGGTACACGGCTAACCATCAACCACGTCTGAGCTGCATTCAGAGAAGCACTATCACTTTAATCCTAATTTACGGAAGGTAGAGTCCATGGGACGACCGAGTCCACATGGCGGTAACGGTTTCTAGCAGACTTCAAACCACACAGAAACATCTGCCCCATGACCGCCGGCGCTTAATTCGACTGAACTAGAACCTAAACACAGTTAGTGGCGAGTACATGAAGATTAATGCGCTTAAACTGCAGCGCGGAGAGTTCTGCACATGGTTCTGATGAAGACGTGTACAAACCCTCAACACACAGGCAGCCAATTATAAATATACACACACATGCTCCTGGGGGAACTTTCCCCGGATAATTCCCTGGGAAAAATCAACTCAACGGTGAGTGGAATTCCTGTATATCCACAGCTAATTAAGGGCAGAAAGGAAAAGAGAGTGGGGGAAGAGTGTGGTTTTGCAGTCGTTCAGAGAGGTTAGAAAGAGGGGAGAGAGAGAGAGAGAGAGAGAGAGAGAAAGATAGAGAGAGAGAAAGAGAGAGAGAGGAAAAGGGAGGGAAACAGAGAAAGATAGAGAGAGAAAGAGAGAGAGAGAGAGAGAGAGAGAGAGAGAGAGAGAGAGAGAGAGAAAGAGAGAGAGGGAGAGAGAGATAGCTAAAAAGAAAGAGCTGAGAGGAGACAGATAGAGATTGAGAAAAGAGAGAGGAAAGAGAGGGCTGAAAGAAGAGAGAGATGAGAGACAGGGGTAGAGAGCTAAAAGGAGAGAGAAAGCGAGAAACAGATAAGAAATAGAGACAGAGATAGATGAAAAGGAAGAGAGAGAGAGAAAGACACACACAGAGAAAGAGACCGAGAGAGAGAAACAGAGAGAAGGAGAGAGAGCTTAATGAAAAGAGCTGAGAGGAGAGAGATAGAGATTGAGAGAGGAAAGTGAGAAAGAGAGGAGACAGAGAGCTGAAAGGAGAGAGAGAGAGAGAGTGAGAGAGGGGGGAGAGAGCTAAAAGGAGAGAGAGAAAGAGTGAGAACTGAAAAGGGGAGAGAGAGAGAGAGAGAGAGAGAAAGAGAGAGAGTCGGGGGTGGGGGGGTACTAACTAGCCACAGATCCTAAACACAGTTCTCTGTTTAAAGCGCTGCTTCCTGCCAAACGATCTGCTAATGGAATCAGAATCTCTCTGAATAAAACTGCCTGTAAACCAGCCGGCCTGTTCCTGCACGAGTCTCAGCTTCAGAAACAGACTGCCGGACTTGCTGAGCATCAGGATTATTCCAGGACAGAGATTTCCTACAGGGAAGCCTGTCTGTTAAAACACATAGGGCCCAATATGGTGTACACGTCCATTATCATTCAGATACGCTATATAAACCAAGTACGAATGAAGGAATGAGGGGATGAAGGAACAGTGTTGGTGATGGATGAAGGGATGAAGGTACAGTGTTGGTGATGATAAGGAATGAAGGGATGAAGGAACGGGATGGATAAAGGAGAACGGGAGTGTTGTTGATGATATAGGGAATGAATGAGGACAGGGTTGGATGATAAGGAATGAAGGGATGATAGGAAACAGTGTTGGTGTGGGATGAAGGATAAAAAACAGTGTTGGTGGAATGAAGGGATGAAGGAACAGTGTTGGTGATGGATAAAGGAATGAAGGGATGTAGGAACAGTGTTGGTGATAAAGGGATGAAGGAACAGTGTTGTTGATATAAGAATGAAGGGATGAAGGAACAGTGTTGGTGTGTGGATAAAGGAATGAAGGGATGAAGGAACAGTGTTGGTGATGGATAAAGGAATGAAGGGATGTAGGAACAGTGTTGGTGATAAAGGGATGAAGGAACAGTGTTGTTGATATAAGAATGAAGGGATGAAGGAACAGAGTTGGTGTGTGATATAAAGGAATGAAGGGATGGAAGTGAAACCAGTTGTGGTGATGGATAAAGGAAAAAAAATGAAGGGATGATGAAGGAACAGTGTGCTGATGATATAGAGACTGAAGGGATGAAGGAAAACAGTGTTGGATATAAAGGAATGAAGGGGTGAAGGAACATGTGTTGGTGAGGGATAAAAGGAATGAAGGGGTGAAGGAACAGTGTTGTGATGATGGAAATGAAGGAATGAAACAGTGTTTAGTGTGGAACCAGTGAATGTTTTTTTAAGAACGATGTTGTGATAGGATGAAGGAATGAATGGATGCAAGCCTATACAGTGAATGAAGGGATGCAAGGAAACAGTGTTGGTGATGGATAAAGGAAGAAGGGGTGAAGGAACGAGTGTTAGGGATGGATAAAGGAGAATGAAGGGATGAAGCCTGAACACAAGTGTTGGATGGATGAAAGGGCAGGAAACAAAGAGGGATGGGATAAAGAATGAAGGGAACAGTGCGTTGGTGATGGATAAAAGGAAATGAAGGGATGTAGCCTTGGAAACAGTGTTGGTGATAAAGGGATGAAGGGATGACAGGGAACAGAGTTAGTGACAGTGTTGGTGATAAAGGGATGAAGGATGAAGGAACAGTGTTGGGGATGGATAAAGGAATGAAGGGGTGAGAGGAACAGTGTTGGTGATGGATGAAGGGATTAAAGGATGGTAAGGAATGAAGGGGTGAAGGAACAGTCCTAGTTGGTGAGGATAAAGGAATGAAGGGACGTGAAGGAAACAGTGTTGTGGTGATGGATAAAGGGATATGGAAGGAATGAAGGAACGAGGTGTTGGTGACGGATAAAGGAATGAAGGGGTGAAGGAACAGTTGGTTGGTGAATGGATGAAGGAAGAAGTGAGAGGGAATGAAGGAATGAGTGTTGTTAATGATTATAAGGAATGAAGGGATGAAGGAACAAGGCGTTGGTGATGGATAAGGATATGAAGGGTTGCAGGAAAAACAGTGATTGGTGAAGGGATGCAGGAATGAAGGAACAGTGTTGTTGTTGATATAAGGCAAATGAAGGGATGAAGGAAACAGTGTTTGTGATGATTAAACGGAATGGAACGGGTGGGATGAAGGAGAGAACAGTGTTGAGAAGTGGTGATGGATAAAGGAATAGGTGAAGCCATGAAGGGGATGAAGGCAACAGGGTTTGGTGCTGGATGATAGGAATGAAGGGATGACATGAAGGAACAGTGTTAGGTGATGGATGAAGGAAACAGTGTTGGTGATGGGATTAAGGAAATGAAGGGTATGAAAGGAACAGTGTTGGTGATGATAAAAAGAATGAAGGGATGAAGAGAGGGTAACAGTGTTGGTGATGAGAAAAGGAATGAAGGGATTGAAGGAACGTGTTGGTGACGGATGAAGGAAATGAAGTGTGTTGGTGATGAGGAAAGGAATGACGGGATGAAGGACAGACTTGTTTGGTGATGGAAAAAGAATTGAAGGGATATGCCAGGAAAACAGTGTTGGTGATAAAGGGATGAAGGGATGACATGCTGCTCTAGAAAAGAGGTCCAGCTTGCTAGCTTTTGGTTCTGCTGGTTAGCTTTAGCTCACCAAGTTTCTCTGACTCTGAAACTGTTATGTGTGGGCGGGGCCAGAGACGCCAGCCTAATGATTGGTCAGAGGAATGCTTACAGAAGCGTTCCCCAAAATTAGCACCGCCCAGTTTACATGGCGAGGAGAGAAGCCTGGTGGAATAACCGGGTCATTTAAAGGTCAGCGGATCACCATCCAGAGCGTTTACTGAGAACATGCTCACCTGCAGGAACAGCAGGCCTGGAAAGGAAGCGTGACCTGGACCACCTCCTCTGAGCACACTGACCGGAGAGCCAGGACAACTCCACCAAGTACTCCGAACCGAAGCGCTGAAATTCAGCGACCCCCACCGAACTCCGCACACCACACCAGAGCCAGCGAGAGGGGCCGCGCTGTGAGATGACCTCATCTCAGCGGGTAAAATAATGTCATATAGTGATCACAGGCCGGCCCCCCGAGTGCATTACCTCAAACATGACTTTTCCTTGACCCACTTCTCTCTCTCTCTCTTCCTCTCTCCCTCTCTCTGATTAAGCTAAGGATGAATAAACAGAGCCTCACAGTGCTACCATTGTGCCTCCCTTCACACGCTGGACCTCCGACCGAGCGCACAGTTTAAATATTAACCCGCGAGTGGCCGAAAACAAAGACAGCACTCACGCACATGCGCGTGGGTGTGCTTACACATGTGTGAGTATGAGCTAGACCAGACACACGAGCGCAGACATACATACATGCATACTCCACAGACCGGTAGCAAGCTGCACCAGCCCAACGCAAGGAGCGAATTCAGCCCAGAATCCATCATCTGGCATGTAAACGTGAAGAGCTGGAACAGTCAGATGGTAGGCAGAACTGAGGTTGCCAGATTCCCACAACATCTGTCAACTACACAGTTTATTCGCTTAGGGGTCACGGGGGGCCGCAGTGAATCCCAGGGCTCACTGGCCGCCGGAAACCAGGATGCACCCTGGACAAGCCACCAGTCCATCACAGGACAGACATATACACACCCATTCACCTGGAGGCGGTGGGGTGGGGGCACTTCAGCATCTTCACTCAGCCTGACTGCATGTCTTTGGACTGTGGGAGGGAGCCGGACCCCCCGGAGTAGGAAAAACACAGAGACACTGGGAGAACATGCACACTCCGCACAGTCATGAGGATGGGAACCCCACCCGAGAATCCAACCAAGGCCCTTCACTGAGAAACCATGACATCCTCCAAACATGTGGCTCGTAATGAGAGTCATAAGCTCATTAAGTCTGATACCAGGCGTGATGTAATGGCCATGTAAAAAACACATCCCAGCAGACATGCCGACAAAATACCAGCAGCCACACCTACAACCTCCCAGCAGACACACCTACAACATCCCAGCAGACATGCCGACAACATACCAGCAGACACACCACCAACATCCCAGCAGCCACACCTACAACATCCCAGCAGACACACCTGCAACATCCCAGCAGACACACCTGCAACATCCCAGCAGCCGCAGCAACACCATCCCAGCAGACACACCGACAACATCCCAGCAGACACACCAACACCATCCCAGCAGCCGCAGCAACACCATCCCAGCAGACACACCTGCAACATCCCAGCAGACACACCAACACCATCCCAGCAGACACACCGACAACATCCCAGCAGACACACCAACACCATCCCAGCAGATACACCAACACCATCCCAGCAGACACACCAACAACATCCCAGCAGACACACCGACACCATCCCAGCAGATACACCAACACCATCCCAGCAGACACACCAACAACATCCCAGCAGACACACCAACACCATCCCAGCAGATACACCAACACCATCCCAGCAGACACACCAACACCATCCCAGCAGATACACCAACACCATCCCAGCAGACACACCAACACCATCCCAGCAGACACACCAACAACATCCCAGCAGATACACCAACACCATCCCAGCAGACACACCAACACCATCCCAGCAGACACACCTGCAACATCCCAGCAGACACACCTACACCATCCCAGCAGACACACCTACACCATCCCAGCAGACACACCTGCACCATCCCAGCAGACACACCAACACCATCCCAGCAGATACACCAACAACATCCCAGCAGATACACCAACAACATCCCAGCAGATACACCGACACCATCCCAGCAGACACACCAACACCATCCCAGCAGACACACCAACACCATCCCAGCAGACACACCTGCAACATCCCAGCAGACACACCTACACCATCCCAGCAGACACACCTACACCATCCCAGCAGACACACCTGCACCATCCCAGCAGACACACCAACACAATCCCAGCAGATACACCAACAACATCCCAGCAGATACACCAACAACATCCCAGCAGACACACCTGCACCATCCCAGCAGACACACCAACACAATCCCAGCAGATACACCAACAACATCCCAGCAGATACACCAACAACATCCCAGCAGACACACCAACACCATCCCAGCAGACACACCAACAACATCCCAGCAGATACACCGACACCATCCCAGCAGACACACCAACACCATCCCAGCAGACACACCTACAACCTCCCAGCAGACACACCTGCAACATCCCAGCAGACACACCTGCAACATCCCAGCAGACACACCTACAACATCCCAGCAGCCGCAGCAACAACATCCCAGCAGACACACCTGCAACATCCCAGCAGCCGCAGCAACAACATCCCAGCAGACACACCTGCAACATCCCAGCAGACACAGCAACACCATCCCAGCAGATACACCAACACCATCCCAGCAGACACACCGACACCATCCCAGCAGACACACGAACACCATCCCAGCAGACACACCTACAACATCCCAGCAGACACACCGACACCATCCCAGCAGACACACCGACACCATCCCAGCAGACACACCAACACCATCCCAGCAGACACACCGACACCATCCCAGCAGACACACCAGCACCATCCCAGCAGACACACCAACACCATCCAAGCAGCTGCAGCAACAACAAACCAGCAGACACACCGACACCATCCCAGCAGACACACCAACACCATCCCAGCAGACACACCACCAACATCCCAGCAGACACACCAACACCATCCCAGCAGACACACCTGCAACCTCCCAGCAGACACACCTGCAACCTCCCAGCAGACACACCTGCAACCTCCCAGCAGACACACCAACACCATCCCAGCAGACACACCTGCAACCTCCCAGCAGACACACCAACACCATCCCAGCAGACACACCAACAACATCCCAGCAGACGCAGCAACAACATCCCACCAGACACACCGACACCATCCCCAGCAGACACACCGACACCATCCCAGCAGACACACCGACACCATCCCCAGCAGACACACCTACAACCTCCCAGCAGACACACCAACACCATCCCAGCAGACACACCGACACCATCCCAGCAGACACACCGACACCATCCCAGCAGACACACCACCAACATCCCAGCAGACACACCTACAACATCCGAGCAGACACACCAACACCATCACAGCAGACACACCAACACCATCCCAGCAGACACACCGACACCATCCCAGCAGACACACCGACACCATCCCAGCAGACACACCAACACCATCCCAGCAGACACACCTACACCATCCCAGCAGACACACCACCAACATCCCAGCAGATACACCAACACCATCCCAGCAGACACACCAACACCATCCCAGCAGACACACCAACACCATCCCAGCAGACACACCAACAACATCCCAGCAGACACACCACCAACATCCCAGCAGACACACCAACACCATCCCAGCAGACACACCTACAACATCCCAGCAGACACACCTACAACATCCCAGCAGACACACCAACAACATCCCAGCAGACACACCAACACCATCCCAGCACACACACCGACAACATCCCAGCAGACACACCAACACCATCCCAGCACACACACCGACACCATCCCAGCAGACACACCGCAGATGGTGCTAGCCCTAGACTAAGGAGAAAATGTTCTGCTTCGGTTCCCGTGTACATCTGGGAACTAGACAAACAGCGTCAATGAAAACATCCCTGTTCGGTACATGGGGTACATCACATGATTCAATCTTTCCACCTATTTTATTCCTGAACTTCTGGTGCATCCCAGCTAAATCCGCATGTCTCAGGATGTCAAACCTCCCCGCCAAGTTTCCTTGCTGCCGCTCAATTCCTTCTGGGTGCAGCTATCTTCTGATGACGAGTGTATTTCATGGATGTGGTGATGATGTGCACCTTTAAACCCGCTGGATCCAGAGCCTGACTTTCTTCCTGCACACCACTCCACAAGCAGTGACGTTGCAAATCCCTCAGTAACACCATTTATCGTAAATATGTAACTTTTCATAAACTGATGCAATGCTTAAGTCATGAGGCTGGATCTCCTGGCAGGGAGGATATTGGCTCGCAGGGAGACCCCATCCGCCAAGGCATGACGTTTCTGACAACCGAAAAAGAGCATGTAAGCTCCCTTCAAAGAGGAATAAAGCGCCGAGCGTTTTATTTGTACAGTTACTGCCGTGGCGAGTCATCCCGAATCATAAACGTGCTTCATCTTTCCTTTCCTGCTCTCCATTAGCCTAAAAGCACCAGTCCGGAAGATTGAATGCGCCCCCTTAACCCAAATGTAGCTGATCAGCACAAGATGTGTTTGGTGTCTGATATCTGCTGCTCAGAATTTATACTGGAGTTACGAGGCCAAGGGAAGCCAACGGTTCCAGTAGCAAGAGGGATTATATGTCCCATTCGGAATTACCTGGAATTCTGTATTGATTACTCATACGATGTGGTCTGATTGTTTACCTACGTCACAAATACAGACAAACACAATCTAACTACACTAATACACAGCTGTACTGCTCATGTCGGTTAATGAGCACACCGAGGAACATCCACCGTGCAGGCTAGAACCAGCAAGAGAACCCTAGAATCTAATAACATCACAATAGCACCTCCACCAAACACTTCCTGTAGCTGCTAATACCACTTGGACCATTCCTGCTGCAGGTGTGTTTCAGTTCAACAGTATTCCTGGGATGTCTTGCTTGGAAACCCCCTCTTCAGGTCCTACCACAGCACCTCCATCATGCTCAGGTCAGGACACGACATGATTTAGTCGTTCCAGATCTTCTTCTTCCTTGGTTGGTTCTTTACTTGTGTGCTTGGGGTCATTATCTTGCTGCACCATCACCCAACATCTCCAGTGCTGCGTTCTCTTGCAGGGTGTTCAGACTCAGAGCAGGAAAGCAGCCCCAAACCATGATGATACCTCCACCATGCTTCACAGGCTTGGGGCTGCTTTGCTGCTTTTGGTATTGGTGTGCACTGGTGAAGC
>JAMWET010006873.1:115000-132500 GCA_024036415.1 Prochilodus magdalenae | reverse complement strand
GTATAAATGCACGAGATTAGTCATCCCAGTCATTCTCTATGGGAACTGCTTTAGCAATGCGCAACCATAATGATAACGACGACTGCAATAACAACAATAATGACAACAACAAAACAAAAGGGATGACAACATAAACAACAACGACAGTTACAAGAACAAAAAATAACAATGACAACAACAACAACAACAACAACAACCACAACAAAAACAACGACAGCTTCAATGACAACAACAATGACAACGACAACTACACCAGCAACAACATCAGTGATGAGAACAACAACAACAACAACAACAACAACAACAACAATGCAATGGACAACAACATAAAACGATGATGTCAATGACAACAGTAAACAACAATGACGATAACTACAGCATCAACAACAATAACATCAAACAACAATCAACAACAACAAAAATGATAACAGCAATGACACAGCAACAACATAACACAACAAGGGGAATTCAGTTCAGCCAGCTTGGCTACGAAGCTTTAATGTACGACTCCTGAAGGCGCCTACTGACTGAGGCATTGTGGGTATAATGAAATGATTGCCCGCTCCACCTCTGGAAAACTCCGTCCATTAAACATTCAGGCGTAACAATGCAGTTTGCTAGTTTTAGCAAACCGGTCAAACAAAAGAGCCGCAGGGATGTAGGGGTGGGGTTTAAAGGGGGCGGAGTTCAGAGGGGACTGATAGACAGGCCAACTTCCTCAGTACAAGATCAGCTCCCCCAAGACAGCTGAGTCCTAAACTGCTCCACACTGCCAACCTAAAATAAGGCTTCCCGGCCGCGGCGTCTGTCCCTGAGTGCTGCGGGAGCAGGTGCAGGAGATAACGGAGAGCGCGCGTGTGTGGTGTAGCAGAAACCCAACACGACTGAGACCGCACCCTCACTACTGCGCACACAGCAACACCCATCCATTAACACACTGTATCAGAGCGCACCATAACATCCGCACGGCGGATCATGTAACCTCGCTCACTGCAGCCAAACCTACGCACACAGGTGCATTAACACTCACTCTCTCTTCTCTCAGTCCGCACACGGGTCAGCGCTGAGGTGGGGGGGGCACATTTCAGCCTCGGCTAAAGACCGGCGCAACAATAATACAAAACCTCGTCCAGCTCCTAGAACAAAACCCACCCAGTCAATTCATTACAGCTCTGTGGGGTTTTAGGCAGATGAGCTTTCCAGTCAGTAGACCAGAACAGACTGCCCCCCAGCCAACAGGAGATGCTGTGGTGCTGGATTTTGAACTCTGGTAGTAGTCACCGCATTTAATAAGCTGAGGGTGCTGGTCCTGTCACACGTAGTTTAGAGCAGAAACTTGCTGGTGTGTTGGGAAGGAAGATAAAGGTTGGACCTACCGCTAAAAAGGCATGCAATAACCTGCATGATAAAGTTGTTAGATCCTGATCATGATCAATATCTTATTGAGTCGTCACTAAACATACAGAAGGTCAGTGTCGCTCAATCAGTGTATGGCCGTCGGGCCCGCCGTGTTTGTAACCCAACAACGCCAGACGTCTCGGGTATGGAGCTGTATGAGGTTGCCTGCCTAAGTAGATCTGCTGTAATGATAATCCATCCCCATGCAGCTTGGAACATCCTCACACACGTTCCTGCCTTGCGATCAGGTGCGGTAGGGGTGGGGCCGGTGGTAGGGACACCAGATTTCTTCATGGACATCGTGACTAACAAACTGCTCATCTTCGGTGACGACCACGGTGAGACCTTGCCCTTCCAACAACGGCTATTCGAATGAGGCAGGTGTCTTCCACCAAGACACTAAAGCGTTGTGCGACTCGTCACTGAAGACTGACCCGCTGCCTATTCTGAGTCACTCCATGACAGTCTGGTACGATCGACTACTGCAACGCTCCTTTGCGTGACCGGTAAGGTCCAGGTGACTGAGTGGTTAAGGACAGTCGTGTAACGAGTGCTAGTGTGCATGTAGTCCTGCTTGGGTGCAAGACCCGTCTGCCGATGTGTGGCCGCACTTAAACCAGGAGTGACTCATGGTGAGGAACACCCACTGCTCGGTGTGATCGTGGCTGTTGGGTCAGTCAGGTACAAAGATAAGGGTGGTCCTTACTCTTACTTTGGTTTCTGTCAGTTGGTTCCTACAGCTATTTCACTGTTCCACTGACACCAGCAAGTTCACATGAGCTCCATATCCACTGATATGTAGGTTGGAAAATCCGATCCAGAAATCCTCCAAATGACATATACAGTTACAGTGATCTAAAGCTGAGCCACGAAGCCCAACGTCTGTATTCCTGGAGCCGGAGTTCAGCCCAGTCAGTTCATGTAGACTGGAATCTAACGCAGACTGTTTTCGTAGGCTTTCTGGAAAGAACACTGTCATTTGTCATGTGTGGAGCTGCGCCATGTGTGTCATATATAACGAGCCAAACGAGAGAGCTGGCGGTGCAGGACCTGGAAACCTCAGGCCTGTACATTCCAGCAGTGCAGCATAGCTGAGTCTCTGAGTGTCTCTGATGTGATACTCTCACATTTCTGCTCCGTCACCGTGCAACTTCATCGACCCCGAAACGCTGCTTACAGCACAGCTTACAGAACACAAAGGCTGTTTATAGAGGCCAGTTATGAAACTGCATCTGAGTTCCAGCCCACTTAAAAATAAAGACCCCAGAACGGTTCTTTGGAGAGTATACAGAGAGTGTGATGGTTGTTGGTCGTCTCCACCGAGTCAAAAGCAGGACTCGTGACTTAAGATGACCCGCAGCCATACGCTAGAACAGGAGATATCAGCCCATACACGCCCTCAGTAAACGCTCCTATACGCTAGAACAGGAGATATCAGTCCATACACGCCCTCAATAAACGCTCCTATACGCTAGAACAGGAGATATCAGTCCATACACACCCTTAATAAACGCTCCTATACGCTAGAACAGGAAGGATTATCAGGGGGGGGGGGGGTCCATACACGCCCTCAATAAACGATCCTATACGCTAGAACCAACAGGAGAATATCAGCCAATACACGCCCCTCAGTCAAACGCTCCCTATACTCTAGACAAGGAAGATAATCAAGTGTCAATAAACGCGCCTAAAATATAAAACAACTCCTATACTCTAGAAACAGGAGATATCAGTCCATAAATCGCCCTTAATAAACACTCCTATACAAGCTAGAACAGGAAAAGGAGGATATCAGTCCATAAAACGCCCTCAATAAGAGAACACTCCTATACGCTTCCTCAACAGGAGATATCAGTCCAAAATTACCCTTAATAAATGCTTTCTATCGCAGTCCAGGAGATATCAGCCCACTAACACTGTACCTCAATAAACGCTTCTATACACTAGTAGAACAGGAGGATATCAAGTCCAAAAAACACCCTGCAAATAAAACAACTCCTATACGCTTAGAACGGAGATATGAGTCCATAAGAAACACACCTAATAAAATGCGCCTTATACGCTTTTTGAAACAGGAGATATCAGTCCATTACACGCCCTCAAGAAACACTATACACTTGAACATACACATAGGAAACCCCAGAAAAAATGAGATATCAGTCCCATACACGCCCGTTAATCACACTCCTATTACGCTAGAACAGAGATATCAGTGTCCATAAACGCCCTCCAATAAACACTCCTATACGCTTAGAACAACAAGATAATAAACAGTCCAAATACGCCCTCAATAAACACTCTATAACGCTAGAACAGGAGATGTATCAAGTCCATACACGCCCTCAATAAACGCTCCTTATACCACCGCAGAACGAGGAGATATACAGCCCATAAACACCCTCAATAAACACTCTGCTATACGCTAGAACAAGAGGATATCAGTCCATATATCGCCCTCCAATAAACACTCCTATACGCCTAGAACAGGAGATATCAGTCCATACACGCTCCTCAATACAACACTCCTATACGCTAGAACTAGGACAGCGAATACGATATCAGTCCATACGACACACCCTCAATAAACACTCCTATACGCTAGAACACGGAGATAGCAGTCCATAAATCACCCTCAATAAACGTCCCCTATACAGAATAGAACAGGAGATATCAGTCCACATACACGCCCTCAATAAACGCCTCCTATACACTAGAACGAACAGGAGATATCAGCCCATATCAATACACACGTCCTCAATAAATACGCTCCTATACACTAGAACAGGAGATAATCAGTCCATACACGGCCTCACGATCATATACACTTAAACACATACACACCCTCAATAAAACGTCTTCCTATACGCTAGAAACGCTCCAATACCCTAGAACAGGAGATATCAGTCCATACACACCCTCAATAAACGCTCCAATACGCTAGAACAGGAGATATCAGTCCATATACACCCTCAATAAACACTCCTATACCCTAGAACAGGAGATATCAGTCCATACACACCCTCAATAAACGCTCCAATACGCTAGAACAGGAGATATCAGCCCATACACGCCCTCAATAAACACTCCTGTACACTAGAACAGGAGATATCAGCCCATACACGCCCTCAATAAACACTCCTATACGCTAGAACAGGAGATATCAGTCCATAAACGGCCTCAATAAACACTCATATACACTAGAACAGGAGATATCAGTATTTGCCTATTTGAGTTACTACTGTGAACAATGGTGTGACGTTTTCCAGACGTTCACCTCTCCAAGCAGGAAAAGGAAATTTACATCTGAACCATGGAATTATGCAGGAATGTTGAGGAGTTGGTGGAATTCTCTTTAAAACACTATCAACAGACGCGTGTGGTTTCTGACCCTGATTAATTCCCCTTTATTCATCACTAGGTCACATACGCTCAGAAACTACACTGGACTGTAGGAGCGTCTGCCTGCTGCCTTTCCGTCTGGCCCCATGCCTCTTCTCTGGAGCTGTCACTTAATCAGGCTTCCTGGATAACAGGTCCACCAAACACTGCACAAATGAAATGCCCATGTGTCAGTTTTCCACCTCCGTGGGAAAAAGAAAAAGGCTCGGGAGTCCTTTCTCAAGGTGGGTGGCCAAATAAATGTCAAGAAAGCTTTCTAATCTCAAACGAACCTGCCAGGGTGGAAGTCCACTGCGGAGATAAAGCCTTCGCGCTACAGCGGACCACCTGCAGGAGAAGACCCCGCAGTCAGCAGAATAGCGAATGCGCTAAATCAGTGTCTGCTTTAGCCGACACTTAAACGCTCTCACTTTCCTCTTAAAAGCACTCTCTCCGATTCTCTCCTCCGCCAGCTGTTTCTCACACGCGCACACTCAAACATCTGCATCCAGACCAACACCAGCCTCCGACAGACACAGGCCATCTCTGAGCTTCTCCAGCCCAGCTGCGCTGGCTCTCCACTGGGATGGCTGGGGCTCTGCACTGCCCCAGCTGCATCTGTATGCACGTGTGTGTGTGGGGTTTGTAGGGTGGTGGTGGTGACTCTGTTGGAAGGTCTGGCTTGTGTAAATGATGATGTCAGCTGGTAAAGGGTAAAGTTCAGTCTTGGGGATGCGGAGGTGTAAAGCTCATGTTAGCTTCTTGTTAGGGTTTTGTTAAAAATGACTGGGAGTCTATGGGAGAAACGAGGGATGAATAAGGGACACATAGAGGAGTGTGGATCAGTATGACTGTGGATTGGAGTTTGGGGATCTGACTGGAGGGAGAACATGCAGCGTGGTGGCTGTAGGTTGAAGGAGACGCTAGGGTTTGAATGGGGGTGAAAAAGAAAGGGAGTCTATGAAGACAAGGAGACGAGTGCGGGTCGGACCAATCAGTGAATGAGGGTCCTTGTGCTCTAAGATCGTGTATCTGAAATGTGTCTGTTGGTCGAGCAGTGATCCAGGAACTGAGCGTATACTATTCCACCCCATTCAGCCTTAATGAAGAGTTTCGGAATTTAATTATGGTTTTCCGACAACTGTTTCGGATCAAAACGCTGTATACAAGCACAGCATTCCCAATCGGACCGAATATTCCAGAGTGCAAACAGTGCTGAAATCTTAAACTGCTGGAGGAATTATCAGACAAAAAATGTGTACAAAGAAAAGAAGTAAAGGCGAGGAGAAGAATAAGAAGAAGTAGAAGAGGTGAAGATGAGAAAAAAAAGAAGCAAAGACAATGAGAAAAAGTAAAAGAAAAAGAAGAAAAGGAGAAGTAGAAGAAAAAAGAAAAGAGAAGAAGAATAGAAGAATAATAAGCAAAGACAAGGAAAAGAAGAAGAAGAAGAAGAGGAGGAGGAGGAGAAGAAGATAAGAAGAAGTAGAAAAAAAGAAGAAGAGTAGAAGAAGAAGAGAAGATGAAGAGAAGAAGTAGTAGAGAAGATGAGGAGAAGAAGCAGAAGAAGAGAAGAAGAGGAGAAGAGGAGAAGAAGAGGAGGAGAAGAGAAGAAGAAGAGAAGAAGAGGAGGAGAAGAGGAGGAGAAGAGGGGAAGAAGAAGAGAAGAAGAGGAAAAGTGGAGGAGAAGAAGAGAAAAAGACGAGAAGAGGGGAAGAAGAAGAGAAGAAGAAGAGAAGAAGAGGAGAAGAAGAGGAGGAGAAGAGGGGAAGAAGAGGAGAAGAAGAGGAGGAGAAGGAGATTAGAAGAAGAAGAGAAGAAGAGGAGGAGAAGAGGGGAAGAAGAAAAGAAGATGCAGAGACGAAGAAGAAGAAGAAGAGACGAGGAGAAGATAAGGAGAAGAGGGGAAGAAGAAGAGGAGAAGAAGAGGAGGAGAAGGAGATTAGAAGAAGAAGAGAAGAAGAGGAGGGGAAGAGGGGAAGAAGAAAAGAAGATGCAGAGACGAAGAAGAAGAAGAAGAAGAAGAAGAAGAAGAAGAAGAAGAGAAGATGAGGAGAAGATAAGGAGAAGATGAGGAGAAGAAGAGAAGAAGAGGAGGAGAAGAGGAGAAGAGAAGAAGAAGAGGAGGAGAAGAAGCTGATGCCATGCCTTATCACTAGTGAACTGTTTTCCTGTGTCCGTTAGACAGGATATCATACCCTCCTCCTCTTCCCCGAACACACAGTCTTAATCCTAATCTGATCCTTAGAGCTACACTAAGACCAGGAAGCATGACATCCCTTACTATCAGCAGGGATACACGCTTCCGGAGCGCGTTACGGAATGTCTCTCTGTTAACTGTTAACACTCATTAACTGCCCGGCCTGTTCCCACCATTCCCCTACGCCGGGTTAACGTCTCCTGGCTAACTATTACCACACCTGGATTACCAGTTAGAGTCAGAAGACACACGAGCCTCAACATTCCCACATCATTCTGGACGTATGATGCTTGTCAACAAACTGGTCATCTTGGTGCTGACCACGGTGCCTCCGAACACGGAGTCACTCCATGACAGTCTGGTACGACACCACTGCAGTCTTTGGTGACGGTGACGTGGTGTTAAGGACAGTCGTGGTAACGGTCTGTGTGCAGGTAGTCCTGCGTGGTGCAGCCGTCTGCCAATGGCTGCTCGCTGGATGTCTGTAATGGTGGCTGTTGGGTCAGTCAGCTACAGAGATAAGACCCGTCCTTGGATACGTCACATGTCTCAGGATGTCAGTGACATTGGTCTAAATGTGTACAGGTATACAGCCTGTCTGCGTGCGACTGCGAGGGAGGAGTCTCACTCCTCTCGGTCACCTGATCCGGCCACAGGTCTAATGCCACTCTCAGCTGCCACGGAGTGAATGATGAACTCGGGTGAATGAGGCGCCCGGCAGTGTGCATCTTAATCTGACACAGTTAAAGAACAAATACTGAACCCCAGCACCGGTCCCAGACCCGGCTGTGTGAACAGGCTCAGCCCGAGCTGTCCATTAACGACACGTTGGGAAATCTAGAGCCGGTTGAGCAGCCAGTCGTGTCCCTAACGACTGAAAACCAAACTAGAGCTTAAATAATTAGTAATAGGTGTGATTCTAATAGACACAGCAATTATTAATAACTCACGTGTGGCGTGTAAATAGGCTGATATGTGTGTGCACATGTATGGGTTCCCGGTTATGGAATATCATTTCTCAAAATAGAGACTACAGTGGTGACTCATTACTGGTAAATAATTTTAGGAATATATATACTACTTCAGAAAATATTGACTTACTATTGAATTTACTATATCAAAATACCTGTTTATGTTTCTAAAATATGAAACTTTCTATATCAGAATGATAATTTATATTTTTTATTAAATGCTGTTTGACTGTGTCCAAATAATTATTTATTATTTTTTTAAAATGCTGATTTATTATGTCAAAATAATTTTTAAAATATTGATTTATTTTGCCAAAATAATTATTTATTTTTTCAAAGTATTGAATTACTTTGTCAAAATGATTTTATCTTTGAAATGATCTTTTATGTTTTTAAATACTGACTTATAATGTCAAAATACTGTTTTAAAATTATTCCTTATCTCAAAATATTGATTTACTATATCAAAATAATATAATTTTCAAGATATTGATTTATTATGTCAAATATAATAATCTATTTTTTAAAATATCCATATACGTTGTCAAAATAGTTTTTCCTTTTTCTGAAATATTGATTTTCTATCTTAAAAAAAATTTTCTTTCTTAAAATACTGACTTTCTATATACAATTTTTTTCATCAAATTTGTCCAAATTACTTCCTGTAATGAAATGTCATTACTCACTGTGTCAGCATCTTAAAATCTTCGGAAAGTAAGTCGTTATTCCGAGCTAAGTTATTCCGAGTTACTGATTCAGTATTTTGCCGATATGTCCGCCCGGTCTCGGGCTGCTCAGCCAGGCTGTCGGGGTCAGATACTCATAAGTACAGCATGTGAGCCACACAAAGAAAGGTGGTGGTTTCTGAAACTCTGAGGTCTTTCTTAAGGTGTAATTGACGGAACCGCAGGCGCAGGACTGCAGAGATGATGCAACTCTGAGGCCACAAGTGCATGTTTACGACGGCGAAGTAGCCCAGCTAAAAATACAGCAGGACGGCTACGGGTGCTCCGCAGCAGCACCAAACTCAGGAGCTCTGTTTCGAGCTGCTCACCACACGACACTGCAGAAAAATCACATAGTGGCAGGTAAAATGGTCTTATATATAATTCATATATATATGTATAATTATGGTCTTATATATAATATATATATATATGTATATGAAAGAATGAACGTTTGCTCAAGTGTGGGATGGTTGTGCAGCTTGCCTCAGTGGGGTGAACGTTTGCTTTACCGGGATGGCTTGGTTTGAGTAAACGGGGACACTGTGCGGGTCGGTAATAGAACCTGGTTTAGCATCTGAGGGCCTGCCCTTAGTGAGTACGTGAGCTCTCGGGCGAACGAAAACAGTACTGCTTGGTTTGGGTCGGAAATGACTGGGACTCTACGGGAGGAACGAGGGATGAATAAACGACAGATAGAGAAGTGCGGGTCAGTATGGCTGTGGGTTAGTGCTTGGGGACATCCCCTTGTGAAGTCTGGTGGCTCTCGGGCGAAGGAAACAGCTGCACTTCGGTGGGTCCAAAAATGACTGGGACTCTATGGGAGGAACGAGGGATGCGAAAAAAAAGAAGAGGTGAACGAGTGCGGGTCAATCAAACACTGAATGCCTGATTGGGGCTGCGCCCCGAGCCATTGTATCCGATTTGGTGTCTCTAAGTCGAGCGGAAGTAGGTTAGATAGGCACGTGTTTTTCGATCCTATTCATTCTCTATGGGAAAAATTCCTTCCTACTCGGAATCCGTGCATCCGATCCAAAAGCTGTATACAAGCCCGCATCAGCGCATCATACCGGACAATCTGGAGTTGGAACGGAGTCGTTATCTCGAAGGCTGCGGGACGAGTTAGTCGGCGATGAAACAAGAGAAAAAGGAAAATCGCCTTTGCAATCCGCAACCATAATGAAATAAAAATAAATATTTAATATTCATATAGTGAACTTACAACAATCTCCAAATGGGAATGTAACATATGTCATATATATCGTCACTGTCCAATGAAAATCTCCATTTTTGTGGATTTTATTTTTATGCATCCTTTGATCACAAGGGCGGTTGTTTACATAGCGTGAAAATGTACCAATGAATGAACGAACCGAAATGCCCAGACCTGCTCAGAAGGACATCTGGTTCCATAGACTTACATTAGAATCGGACTAGGCTTTTCCCTCTCCTGTGAAGTTACCATTTTGGAGATACTTGAACAGTGATGGTATATGATATGAGATTTGGTGGATGCCTGCCCTGTGATTTCCACAGTAGCAGGTCAGTGATTGATGGTCGGGCGATTATGACATCACCTTATTAATAAACATAAACACTCTGCCCTATCCTCGAGCTGGTGTTCCGGATTGTTCCTGGGATGAGTGGCATGGTGTTAAGCACCGTGATGTTTTATTTTCGCTGATATGGACACATCCTGAGTTATACCATCCTGTCTCTGTATATCCAGACACTGTGTTATTCAGTCTTGGACTGCTCCAGGTTTAATCCTCAGACAGACAGCAGAATCTCCTGACCTGACCTGCCTGAGCTTCATCGTCGGTATTTGACAGTGTCTTTCAGAATGTCTTTATTCCTGACTCATTCTTTGACTGCTGTGCCGTGTGTCCGTATGATCCGCTAACGCCGTCAGCTCAACCTGAGCTCCGCAGAACCTGGTTGGTCTAAAAATGGCCAGAAAACGGTCCTCAGCTGGGCTACAGTCCACACAGGAAACCAAAATGAAAGCCTGCATGATCCAGGAGGGTATTTAGAAGCTCCTCACTGTCAAACACTGACGATGGAGCTCAGGCAGGTCAGGTCAGGAGATTCAGCTCTCTGTCTGTGGGGATTAAACCTGGAGCAGTCCAAAGACTGACTAACACTGTGTCTGGATATACAGAGACAAGATGATATAACTCAGCCCAGTGTGTGTTCATACTGGCGAAAATAGAACATCACGGTACTTAACGCCATGTCACTCATCCGAGGAACAATCCGGAACACCAGCTCGAGGATAGAGCCAGGTATTTGTTATGTTTATTAATTAGGTGATGTCATAATAGCCTGACCACCAATCAAATACTTGCTACTATGCACAACTGGCCCAACAGTGTCGTCCAGTCCATGCCCAATCCAATCCCAGCTGTTATTGGTGCTGGTGGAGGTGTTACACTGGTAGGTACGTTTCAGTCACAGGGGACTATACTGTCATATAGGCCACCTACAGCTCTGGAAAAGTTAGGAGCCCACTTGTAACTGATCAGGTTCTCTAGGTGTACAGGTTCTGGGTTTGTGCTGGTTCTGTTTGATTCTCTACACTACTGGAACCATGTCTCCCAAACTCCAGATCAGATATTGTATTAGATCTGTTTATTTAGAAAATCCCTAATGACCTCCAGAAGCCTGTTTTTAGAACCATGCTCGCTGTGCGTTTCACCCCAGCCACCGCTCGCCAGTCTCTCTGTAGGTCACTCAAGGTCATCTTACGGTAGGTAAGGGACATTGGAATGAGGTGGCGCTCATCACGGTCAGTAGAGAGTGGGTTTGGCCCTCTGCCAGTCTGTAGCTGTGTTGTCCTGTGTGTTTGCTGCTGGACCTCGTTCTTATGAACCAGACGCTCACTGTATCTGGGAGTAAAGCTAGAACCCAACCTTCAGTTCCTCACTGAGAACCTGCTGTACAGGTGGAGATGCTGATCTAAGAAGACACTGGAGTGGGCTCTGATTTATTTCCAGAGCTGTATACTTGGAGGGAAGTTGAGTTTAAATGACGAGACTGAGATCGAATTCAGCAGCTCTTGCATGACGGCGTTCCGATGTTGCCGTTTTGCACCAGTTCCGGTTTATGGAGAACCAGGTAAGCAAGAACGGCAGAAGCGTGAGGACAACTAAACACTGAGCGTCTGATTGTGTTTTTACAGCCTGCATCACATCATTAAGCATAAGAGTGGCCCAATCTGTCAAGCGCTCACTGTTAGCACGGGATGCTAATAAAGCAGCTGCTCAATCATGTCTGACTGATGGCTTCTCTAAATATCCAATTAGAGTGCGCAAACAAAAACAGGCTGACAGAACATCAGAGTGAAATATGAGGCAGCCTGGTTCTCAGCACTGCTGGGTTCATCATGAATTCTCAGAATCATCAAACTTAGAACTGACAAACTGCAGTCCATCTGTTTCTCTGTGTACTGTATTACCCTGTTCTTCAATGGTCAGGACCCCCACAGGACCACCACAGAGCATGATGCGGATGGATGATCATTCTCAGCACTGCAGGGACACTGACGTGGTGGTGGTGTGTTAGATGTGTCACAGGACACTGCCCACAGGACACTGCCCACAGGACGCTTCCCACTGGACACTCTTGTCTGGATAGTTCTGGTTGGTGGACGATTCTCAGTCCAGCAGTGACACTGAGGTGTCCAGCAGCACTGCTGTGTCTGATCCACTCACACCAGCACCACACACACTAACACACCACCACCACGTCAGTGTCACTGCAGTGCTGAGAATGATCCACCACCCACATCATACCTGCTGTATGGTGGTCCTGTGGGGGTCCTGACTGTTGAAGAACAGGGTAATAGTGTAAGGGTTGGGGCGGTGCGGCCTGCAGCCAGCAGAGGGTGGCAACAGTGGCACCGTCTCGAGGCAACTACAGCCCGGAACAACCCCCAGAATGCCCCGGGCTGATCACCCAACAAGCTACACCTGAGGTGCCGGCCATATATGCCCCCACGGAACAGCCGTCATGGCTACACCTTTGTAGAGGGGTAGACGGTACGGTACAAGGAAAAAGAAAAAGAAAAAGAAAAAAGAGAAGAGAAGAGAAGAGGGCAAAATCTGTGCTGCAGATGAGGAGGCAAGCACAAACACCTGCCCCGAAGCCGTTCCCTCCTCCCCACATCATTTGACATGCATCCACATCCAGACATCCACAACCCCAACCGCACCGTGACAAATACAGTACACAGAGAAACAGATGGACCACAGTCTGGACCTGTACACCTACAGAGAGTCCTGTATGGTCAGTGGAGCTGATAACATGGACAGTGAGTGGAGATACAAGGATGGAGGTGGTGTGAACACTTTGATATGACTGTGTGTATGTACATAGCTGATCAAGAAACTCCTTACTGATAAAAGAAGACATAGACATCACAGAAAGAAGCCGCTGGTGTTCTCAGAACAATGGACTGATGCACCCCAGAGTCCAGACCTCAACACCGCTGAATGTGTTTGGGGTTATTTGGATGATGAGAAGAAGCAGAGCTGGACTTTAGAGGTAGCCTGGCTGCTGATTTAATGGCTCCTCCGTGAACTCTTGTTACCTAATGTGTTTGTACTTCTTAGATCAGGTTTTAATCTGTAAGGTCTTTCACTGCCTATTCATCTCTCCCTATCAGCAGGCAGACGGCCACGCTCCGCAGGCGGGCCCTGTTGACACTCTTGATTAGCAAAGCACACATTTAAGAGGCGTTCCCAAAGTGCTGGTTTGGCTGCAGGACCGTCCCTACTGCTGTGAAAGGACGGCTTCACCTTCAGAAGCATCTGAGCTGCTGTTACATAACCACCCAGAGTATACATAATCACAAAACGTCATATACATACAGGGTAAATGGGGATCCTAAATACAGGGATAGGAACCTACCTTGTAGCGTGTAACACCTCCACCAGCACCAGTAACAGCTGGGACTGGATTTGGCATGTACTGGGCAAGTTTCTGGATGTAGGCCGCATCAATGTTCAGACACACTCACATCCAAGAGATGTGCAGTTGGGCCAGATTTGGTGGATGTGCCAAAATTTCCCAGGCACAATATATAGTATAATGTCCTATAGGGAAGGATTTGGCCACTGCAGGCCTTAATGGTCCCAATTCAAGTCACTGTGCACGACTCCACATAAGAAAGACACTGGGCAAACATTGGAAAGTCGCCAGGAGCAAAACCACCGCTGACTAAAGCTAATACAAAGGCTCGTCTCACGTTCACCAACAACTATCCAGCTGACCTCTAAAACATTTAGGATATTGTTCTATGGACTGATGAGTCAAAGGTCTAACTTCTTGGAAGGCATGGGTCCTGTAACATCTGGCATAAAGCCGACCCCGGAATCCACCATAAGAACTTCATACCAACAGTGAAGTATGGTGGTGGTAGTGTGGTGGGGAGCAGGATGATGATCCCAAGCACACACGTGGTTCCACCTCTATACAGTGGCTGACTCTATTGGGATGCTGCACCTTAAAGAAGCAGGTGATGCTGGAAAACCTTCCAGTGTGGCCGAATTCTAACAATTCTGGAAAGAATGGCCACGAGAATCCCTCCACAGTGATACATTGGACTCAGCTGCAGTTGATACTGCTGAAAGTGGCACAACCATGTACTAGGTTTGGGGGGCAATTACTTTTTCACACGGGTGATGTGGGATTTACAGTAAATCTCTCTCTACAATAAGCGGTATGATCGTTTGAAAAGCAGACTTGTGTGTTTACTCGCGTTCCTATATCTCATGTTAATATAAGCTGGATGATCTGAAGCGTCTCCACACGACAAATTCTCGAAGACTGAAGAAATCAGGTGACGGGCAAATACCGCTACACAGCGCTGCGTTCTCAGAACCGCGTAACCCTACCGTGGAAACGAGACTCACAACTGCAGCATTCCCAGTAGGAGAGGGAATTAGCCGAAAACCATCATACGGGCAGAGAAAGACACAACAAAGAAATTAGGCCACATCGGAGAGTGGAGCATTAAGGCAGCATGTGCAGGCAGATGTTCAAGCTGCGCCTGGGCTGTGAGAACGCTCCCCAGGTGGTTCTGTTAGACGAGCCCACGCAGCTATTTCAGACACAGGTGCCCTGCAGAGACAGACTGCTACAGAAACATGCCAGATGATGGCAAAGGCACACAAAGCTGCCTCAACACGGCCAAAGCTGCCTCAACACGGACAAAGCTGCCTTAGCACAGTCAAAGCTGCCTCAACAAGGCCAAAGCTGCCTCAACATGGCCAAAGCTGCCTCAACACGGCCAAAGCTGCCTCAGCACAGTCAAAGCTGCTTCAACATGGCCAAAGCTGCCTCAACACGGCCAAAGCTGTCTCAACATGGCCAAAGCTGCCTCAATACTGCCAAAGCTGCCTCAATATTGCCAAAGCTGCCTCAATATTGCCAAAGCTGACTCAACATGGCCAAAGCTGCCTCAACACCGCCAAAGCTGCCTCAATACTGCCAAAGCTGACTCAACATAGTCAAAGCTGCCTCAACACGGCCAGGGTGCTCAACATGGCCATCAACTGCTGCTGCCTATTCAATGTCAGCGCTGCCTGTTCCTGGGAATTCGCTGTTACAAGGCCTCAACTCGGCCAAAAGTGAGTCAGATGCCAAAGCTGCCTCAACGCTGGTGGGTGGGTCTGACATCATGAGACTTGATTCAAGTTTCACACTCGGCTGCACATGTGACGTAAGAAAGGCTGGGCCACTTGCCATAGACTGACGACCACCACAAGCCAGCAATTGAGAAGGTGGGTGGGTCATCATCTGTTTGATTCAAGTTTCACACTCGGCTGCACATGTGACGTAAGAAAGGCTGGGCCATACCTGACTGACCCAACAGCCACAATTGGGAGCATTCAGAACTCGGTGATGCACACGCAGGACTACATGCACACAGACCGTTACCACGACTGTCCTTAACACCCCGTCACTGTCACCAAAGACTGCAGTGGTGTCGTACCAGACTGGCATGGAGTGACTCAGAATGGCAGCGGGTCATCTTCAGTGACGAGTCCCGCTTTAGTCTTGGTGGAGACGCCCAACGAATCCGTGTGTGGAGGCACCGTGGTCAGCACCAAGATGAACGGTTTGCTGTCACACGTCCAGAAGGCCTGGTGTCCCTCCACCTCCACCCCTACCGCACCATCTGCAGGAACTGTGTGAGGATGTTCAAGCTGCATGGGATGGATTATCACAGGACTCCATTAGGAACCTCTACAGCTCCATACCGAGACGCCTGGAGCGTTGGGTTAGCAAACACGGCGGCCCGACGCCATACTGAGAGACAGACTTCTGTATGTGTAGCTCAATAAATATTGATCATATCAGTCTAAATTTATCTTCAGTTATTGATCCTGGTCACCTTTATCTTCCTTCCCAACACACCCGAACTCCCACACCTCCTTCAGGGTGCAGTGTATGTGGGGCCCTCTTTGGCTCACACAGCAGTGCCGTGACTCAGAAGTTAGGGAGAAACAGTTGGTGAATGAGGCCCAATGAAATCAGTCAGGCTTAGTTTCCATATAAGGGCTATGAGGGGCAGGGAGCAGCGCTGCAGCAGTAAATCGAGCGGTGGGATGTGTGGAGGTGTTCGTGATACGGGCCCCGTAAGTTTTAAAAGACATGTTGAGGTGTCTGAAAACTTTCCGACAAGCTGTGCAGATGGACAGGCTGCTCGCTCTCGATGTTAGCGGACTCCCTGTCATTCATTACTCGACTGAAGCTTCAGCAGCAGCTTGATTGAAGTCTCCTGACTCGGACCCGCTTGGCCACAGCACGGCGCGCCATAAATCACGGCCCATAGTCCGCCTGAGCCGACAGGAAGACAGCTGCTGCTCCTCCACCTGCGGCCCGAGAAATGGATCCGCGGTCTCCGGGGACGCCGCCAGCGCCAGGCCCGACTCACCGGCATCCCTGTAATGTACGTGTGTGTGTGTTCAGAGAACCTATTTGTGCCCGGGCCCAAAGCCAAGCGTTCTCCTCACACCCCGCGTGATTGAGTTACACACGCCTGAGCGTGTGACACGCGGCCCTATATCAAATCGCAGCATGTGTGCGGCCGCATAATGCAATTTGCCCGCCACTCCGCAGGCGCAGTCCTGCGACAGGTGCGCCCTCTTGCTTTTTTTTTTTTTCCTCCATCCGCAAATATAATGTCCATATTTCAGCGGCGAGCGCTCGGCTGCTGACAGAATGATGATCAGGCTGCTGAGCGTTGCATTCCAGCCACCGCAGCGCAACATCTCGAGGTATTTTCAGAGAAATCCTGAAGATCGGCGTGAGAAATCACTGTAGCTGGACAACGGACGTCAACAGCCGACAAGCGAGAGCTCCGAGCCAGCATCCAAATTTCATGCATCTGGCTTTAGTGGTTATTCTCTGAAATGTAAAAACATCCCAGAGGAGTCCGGGTCCCAGGGATATTAAGCCCTTTAGCCTCGGAATTACGCAGAAATTAGTGGAATTCTGTAGAGGGCTGGAACTGAGTCCACAGTCAGGTTCATCCAGGAAACACTGAGCGCAACGATGACATCCATGGGTTATACGGCATCTGTAACGAGGAACTACTTTTTGCGGTGGAAGCAAATGCCATTGTTACAGCACGTTTGATACGCTGTTCAGGGGCTTCTTTGTCATTTGATTGAACCTGGTGTTGAACTGAAAGTCACTACTACCCGCTACCACAGGGTCTGTCTGGCGAAGCCATGAGATCCAGGCAGATACACCGACCCACTGGACATCCTGAGGACCTCAAGACATCTGATACCAGTGTTGGTAAGCCTAAGGTTATCATG